>PVHP010006209.1:0-61398 GCA_004024765.1 Zapus hudsonius
ACTTCATGGTGGCATTTCAGGGTCCTGGGTGACTTGCCTGGGGATCCAGGCTGACCCATGAGGGAATGAGCTGAGGCAATGGGCATCTCAGTGACTTTTCGCCTCTGTAGCTAAGAGCTAAGATCTGGTGGCATTGTGGTGGGCAAGTTCTGAAGCAGTAAATTTTGGGAATAAGGGGTTCAGATTAGATTAAAAACTTCTTTGCCCTTGTCAAAACCACAAATAAACAAACTTCTAGGCCATTCAGGGAAACTATCTCTGATGTCAGCAATCCTCAGTTTTTCCCCCCCTTTTCGCTTCTCAGCTTTCTCATCCACTGGATTAAGAGGCAAGCACGTATATACTATCTGGTGTGTGCATGCCTGTGTGTGGCCCGTGTGCACTGTTACTTTTCCAATTCTCATTTGGACCTACTTCTTCTGTTTGCACCTTTCCCTAGGCTGTCTTCAAAGACTGTGTCCTTTCAAGAGTCAGCCTCAGGGGGAATTTTCTGTTTACTACACATGTGTCCCATATTTCACCTTTCTGTGCCTTTTATTATTATCCAATACTTTCTTTTTCAGTAGCACCAAGTTGAAAATGCCTGCATTAGCCAGGGCGTCTTGGTCATAACCAAATCAGCGTGGGCAGTGGTGGCAAAAACAAGAATGGCCACATTATTTGTGATGGACATTCTATTAACACTAGTAGAAACATGAGTTTCTGTTGTATAGTTTGATATGTGTGTATGTTTTAAAAAATGTTTGATTGAAGAGCAGCTTAAGAATTTTAGAAAAAATATTTACAAAAAACAGTATGGACGGTTTTACATATGCCCAAAACCCAATTTTCCCTAATACTAACATCTACAATTGCTCTCATGTACTTTTTACAATTCATGAATCAAAGTGATCAGTTATTGTGTCTTATTGATTTCTTTTATTCCTCACTAGATACCATTTTAGGTTTACAGGAAAGAGGTCATGTTCGATTTAGTAGTCATTTCCCCCTGAATTCCTCTATAATCCAACACATTTGTATACTGTTATGACTATGACAGTTTGAGAGCATCTCATCAAGTATTTTGTATAATTTCCATCATTTAGTATTCTCCAAGTGTTTTTTCTCATGATTAGGCCACAGTTTGAGTTTGGGAAAAGAAAGCCACAGAAGGAAAAATACCCTGACCATCATATCATATCTATTTAATAGATCATGCTCTCAACATGGCCATGACTGCTGGGGCTGACCCTGATCACTGCACTGCGTGAGTGCTTTCTCTACCTCAATGGTACTTCCCATTTTATCTACGATACCCGTTTGAAGGCAGCCTCTCTGCAGCAATACACACTTAAGTGGATGTTGTCTTCCAAGAAAAGTGTGTATTTAAAATATTCATCATGTGTCCTTTGTCTCTCTTTTACGTCCACTCCCTGTTTACCGATTTTTCTAGTTCTACTATTCTAGAAGTGTGCAGTTACAACTTACTATTTTATATAGTGGGTTTTCTTCATTCTTGTTCACTCTAAAGTCCTTCAAATATTTCCTGTTTCTTTAACACATGGATGCAGTGGGATCTCTCCACCTCCTTACTTTTGGGGACTGGAATTGGAAGATGTCTCAGGTTTATCTTGATATTATATGCTAAATGAAACATTTCTCCAAGTATCCTTGACAGGCATTTTATTGTTGAATGACTTTTTCTTGGGGACACAGAAATATTTGTGTTTGTCACCACAGACAGAAAAGACTCTAACAGACTGTAGTAGTGTCCCCCATAAACTTAATGTGTTCTGGATGCTTGATCCCCAGATGATGGTAGTTTTGGAATTAGAACCTTGTTGGATGTGTGTTGTTGAGGGTGGGCTTATGGGGGTTATTGCCAGCATCCTCTTGCCAGTTTTTGGCATACCTTGTTGCCATTGTTAATATAATCCTGCCTCTTAATCCTAGTTTCCCTGCTCATATATGCCTTATTGACTCTAAATTTACCATGCACAGATTCCTAGTCTGGATCAGCCATGAAAGCACGCTCATTTTTCGCTTACCTCTTTCCATGGGAACACACTCAGCTAATGCCAAGTGTGTTCTCCTCCTTTAAGCTCTGTTTGACCACATTATTTTGGTATTACATAACTGGCATTACTTTCTTTTAATTGATCTATTGAGCAGATATTTATTGCTAGGCAGCAATATGTCAAGCTAGACATGAGCTGTCAGGCATGGTGGCATACTACCAGCACTCAGGAGGTAGAAGGAAAATTATACATATTACCAGGCCAGACAGGACTACACAGACTCCATCTTAACCCTTTCATCCACCCCCCAAAGAAGACATAAACATCTGCCTCAGTGTTTAGCAATGACTAAGACACAGTATATATTAAATGCATACATTTCTTATTAGTAGGTAAAGGAATAAATGAAATTATATTAAAAGAATCAGTCTACTAGCCATTGTAACTGGCAGAGTATATTTAAGTGGTGATATTAAAAATAAAGTGATTCAGAACATTTGTTATCTTTCCTGAACTGAGATTTGTCTAGCAATTTGCAATTTATTATAACAAAGGCAGAATATTTGTAATAGCTTTTCATGAAGATTTTCTCTAATATTCCAATCGAGTTTCAGCTTTTGGTAGAAATATCTGAACATTATTGTTATTTGTTTCATCACACTCAGAAGCTGCAGTTATTAGTAAGAGAAATGTAAACTCATTTTCAAATGCTAACATTTTTATGATATGGGCAGTTACATTTCTTATTTATTTATTTGCACTCAGAGAGAGAAAAAGAGAAGAAAAACATACAGAGAGGGAAAGAGAGAGAGAGGAGAGAAGAGAGAAAGAGACACAGAGAGAGATGATAGGTAGATAATGGGTGAATCATAACCTCTAGCCACTACAACCAATTCTAGATTCATGTGCCATGCTTCTGCACAATTGGCTTTATGTAGGAACTGGGGAATCGAACCCCTGGTCATTAGGCTTTCCTGGCAAGTGCTTTAACTGCTGAGTTATCTCTCCATCCCATTGGCATTTACTTTTGAATGAAGTCTACACATACAGGTGATATTAAGAAATGAGGAAACACTAGCAGAAATTAACATTAGACATATACAATTGTAGAATTTTGGCAGAAAAAATGAAGAAAGAAAAACAGTCAAAAACAGATTGAAAGGTATGTGAAATTCATAGAAACCCTTAGAAGAAATGAAAAGACCTAATAAGATTGTATTCAAGATTAGTTTTTACATGATTGTTTCACACACTTTGACATGTAGAACAACACACATTCTAAACACAAATAAGAAATCAATATCATACATTCTTATCTCTCAAACAACTCTTTAGGTCAGAACAAGTTATTTTGTGTGGCGCCTTAGTCAAATAATGGAAGTCCATGAATGTGATGTGTGTGTGTGTTCCCTCAGTAACTCTTTCTTTCATTCCTGTCATTCAAGGTTGCCACTTAGTAAAATTTTATTTTATTATAGGAAATTATATTGAATTTACTGAAAGAGTTCCCATGAACAGGGTTTCTAACATGAACCAAGGATATTATCAAAATCATCTTTCCCAGGCAACAGTGATAGGAAAAGCTACAGAAGGTTATGTGCTTCTGCAGGTCATGGCTTCATGAGAGAAATGCGCAGGTGTGTGCTATCTGCAGGTGAGCCTAAGCAGTAGCACTAGAAATTCATTAAAGCTATGTACAATGATCTGGAGGTCTGTGATTATTATGTATGTTTTGTCTGTTTATACTGTTTTATTACTTTGGTCCCCATTATAATAATTGAACTGGTACAATTTCTGTATTATTTTGTATTTATCTTCTCTGAATATCTGAGTATAAATAATTCCTGGTGAAATTATATCATCATAAAATATCCACTGGACTATATACATCTTACATAAGTGATATAACAAAAATCCTGTCTTTAAAATTCACAGAATTAGTTTCATTTCAAAAAAAATTCTGAAATTTACCACTCAAAATAATCTTACATGCTTATAAAATGCTGTTAAACATTGATAGCTATTAAATTTTTGTCTTCACACTCCTGTTTATAACACTGTCATGGAATTCTACTTATAGTAGTGAGCTTCCTATGACTATAACACACATTTGAGCTAAAACAACTGAAAAGAGGGAGAGTTTTGCTGGGCCTGATAACACAGGACTTTCATCCAGGTACTGGGGAGACTGAGGCCTAAGAATTTCAAAGTCAAGGCCTACCTAGGCTACCTAGTGAGTCTAAGGCAAGCCTTGGCTACTTAGTAAGAATTCTATCAAAATATAAAGAGTGCTAAAGATAATTGGTCAGTCATATTCAGAGAAAGCAGAGACCACTGATAGAAAATGCAGACTGGTGCCATCAGAAGGCTGAACACACTTCCTTCTGGGAGATATCAACAGACCAAGAAATGATCACTGGTGCAAGAGAGGTGCCAAAACCTATAGAGGGTGTTCAACAGCTTTTAAATTGGTCAAGAAGTCCACTCAGTGACAAGGAACCCTTAACTGGAATTGGGACTCAGGGCAAAATCCTATGGGAACCAAAAACTGGGGCTCCAAAAGGAAATCCCCATTACCAGAGAACTACAGAGAGGCTAATCTCAATAGAATTTTGCCAAAGTGGAAATGTGTGTCTCATTTAACCTATACTGATCTCACTCTCAGATGGAGATTCTGTTTGTATTTTTCAGAAGGCAGTGAGAGAGCTCTGGTCATTCCAACTTCACCAAAGAATCACAGGTCAAAGGCTGATATCCCAGCAAGAGATGAACCACCCTAGGCCCATCATGTAGGCCCCAAGTGAAACACTTGAGACAGTGGTGGGGCAAGAAAGAGAACTATAACCATAGCCAATCAGTCATCCAAGGATAAGTCAGTGAGACAGACACCAACGACTTCCAACACAACTTAAAGTAGAAGCACAGAGACTCTTAAACTCATAGCAAAAACAATGAAACATACTTAATACTCACCCTCCATGACTCAGGGAACTGAGCGTAAGAGGGAGCGGAAAGATTGTAAAAGCCATAGTGGGAGAGATTACCCAGAGACATTACCCCCCCTTAGCTACAATTCATAAGGCAGAGAGGGGGGTAACCTTGTTGCCTCCTGTGCTATCCATAACCCCTTGCCTCATGAGTTGATCCAGTGGGCCCATGGAGGAGGATACCCAGTGGATTAGGGACAGGGGGTATGAAAATGGGAATATAAGTATAATATTTACTCAATGTATCTAACTTTGGGCAATAAAGATAAAAGAAAAAAAAACAAAGGGGAAGAGTGGGACATTTATTGGGACCATAAATGTAGTAGTTTGCATGTATGTCACCCATAGACTTAATTGTTTTATTTAAGCTGGTAACTTTGGTCTCTAGCCAGCTGCCTGACAGGAGGAGGTGCCATTGGGGTAGACGCTGGGGTTCACCCTAAGGTATGTTTGGGGGTGGATCTGATTTCCAATAGAAAAGGTATGCAGAGATATTTGGGCTCTGCTTATTGCTGGTTTGAGTTTTGCTGCCTTTGGTGTTTGCTGGCTAGTCGTAGTTCGTGTCTACTTGGATGTATAAAAGCGCTTCTTCCACCACTGATGGGACTTACCCCTGGATATGTAAGCTTGAAAAAAACCCTTTCTCACATAAACTGTGCCTTGTTTGCATGTGTAAACTGATGACAACAATAAACAATTATTTTTCTATGAATATTTTAAGTAATTATTCAATAGTTAAAATTCGTTTGCTTTATTAGAAATAATTGTGATTGTTTTACAAAGACATTTTTAAATGGCATAGTGTCCAGTAAAACATACATTCACTCTTTCATAAAAATTTCATTGCATCTTTGATGTATATGTTGGAAGAGATGAGGGATTAAAAATTTAAAAAAGAAATTGCTTGTGCTGTCAAGAAAGCATATTTAGTAGCTGAGTGAAAGTGTGTACATTCTTAACTATAAAATAAAGCAGACATATTTCTGACAAGCATGAAAAAATAATGTTCTGTATTCAGCTTGTTTAAAAACTTTGAAATCATGAAATATTTAACATTTTCAGTGAATAATAGACACTCGTGTACATGTCATCTGAATTTAAACACATGTTGACATTTTGACTTATTTACCATAGGTCCTTTGTCTTTTCAGAAGTATGTGAACTAAGTTTATCAGCCTCCTCATCTCTCTCATTCTGTTGTCTTTTCCTAAGGTGATCTTTGTCTCACAGTTGGTATATATCCTTTGAAATAATATTCTTAATAATTATATTGTCATAACCCAACAAAACAGAGTTTTATAATTTAAAACACCTCCCATGCCAATTTTTGTGTGCTGTTTGGATACTTTTTTCCTGGATAGTATTGCTTGACCCTACTTTTTCCCATTAGTTTTCCCATTCTATATTTTCAGTAACCCACATTTTTTCCAATTAGTAAGAATCTGTTCTCATTGCTTGCACACAGGTACCTGCCTAGCATGGGTAGTCGAAGGGAGCGCTCATTGTGCTTTCACCGTGTGCTAAGTGATGCTATCGACATGTGCTTGTATTTAACCACTTGGCTTTCTAAACAAATCTGTAAATTAGGTGGTATTATCATTTGACTTTGGAGAAAAGAACCCAGACAATCAGAAACACTTTGCACAAAGTCACAAATCCTAGGCAGTGCCTGAACAGCTTTTAAATTTTGTAAGTAAAATTTCAGGCCCAGGATTGTCCCCCAATTCATTAGTAATCAGGTTAAACAACTATACATTTATCAAGCTTCAGATTTTCTCGTGTGAGGCTAGACAGTGTATTTCTTTGGTTTATTTATTACACTGGCATATTTGTAATCGTCTCATTTATTTTAAAAAGTTCTTCCTACAGGGATTAATCCTCGGTCAATTATTATCATTAAAATATCTTGCCCTAGTAAAATAAACATCTTTTATATTTGTATTAGTGACTTTTATTACACAAATTATATTTTAAATAAATAAATGTCAATTCTTTCCTTTTTGTTAATGTTTTATGCATCTTGCTCAGGAAATATTTCCCCATATTTCCTAGATAAGTACATAAAATCTTTCCATATTATTTCCTATGAATACATAAAATTGAATAGGGATGAGTTGTTTATGTCTGAGCTTTCTTTTCAAGCCCAACTTTACATATGAGCATTGCTGAGCCAGGGTCATAACATTGAAATAATTATTGATTAAAATCTTGCAGATACCATTTTCTTACTTTTTAATAGGAACTATCTCATAGAATTATTTCAAGTTTTTAATCTGCCACACAATATTTAAAAATGAAATTCCACATTTCCCTTAAAAAACCCACACCACTTATAAGATTTTTTTAAAATATCATCTGCTCTAGTCTCATTGGAATTGCATGTGTTGAATAACACATTCTATTCTCGAAAACACCATGTATGAGTGTGTGTGTGTGTGTGTGTGTGTGTGTGTGTGTGTTAGTTCAGCTTAGACTAGGGAAACCCTATTGCAGTGGTAGGGATATTCCTAGGGAGAAAGGGGTGGTGTGAGTAGAACCTAGCTAAATATAGCCAACTTGTTTTAAAAATTTACTGAAATTGAAAGTAGTAGTTTAAATATTTCAGTACAAGTAAATAAGTACAGAAGTGTTCCCTAATTCTCTCTCATAAAAGGACCTGGGAGTAACATCTATCCCACAACAAAAAAATATACTTCTTGCTTGAGTCTTGCCTTTTACATAGGGGATTCACTAGAAAAATTTAGAAGCATAGCCTGAACTCATGTTCAAAAACTTGTGAGAGTTCAAAGAGTAATGAAGATGTTTAAAAAGATCAGCAGGAAGGGATGTAAATAATGTATGGATGCTAATTTGTTAAAGCTGACATAGGTAATGTGAGTATAAAACATACCAAAAAAATAAAGTTTAACAAAAGAATGGATATTTGTGTAACTGCCAGCTCTTTACAAGGTAATATTTAAAAAAAGTTTTTTTTAAAATATTTTATTTATTCATTTTCAAGCAGAGAGATACAGAAAGAGAGAGAGAGAGAGAGAGAGAGAGAGAGAGAGAGAGAGAGAGAAAGAGAGAGAAAGAGAGAGAGAAAGAGAATACCAGGGCCACCATCTGTGGGTCTGGCCCATGTGGGTACTGGGGAATTGAACCAGGGGCCTTAGGCACTAGAGGCAAGTGTCTTAACCACTGAGTCATCTCTCCAGCCCTACAAGGTAATATTTAATTATCATTAGGAAAAGTCACTTTTTGATTGAGTAGTGTCACAGATCATAATTATCTAAACTGAAATTATTAGCGATGAATCAAGCTAGAATTATATTTCATCTGAGAAGATACAATGGGAGGAATACAGCCTTATTTCTATCATTTTCCTGTAGCTTAACTTAACTTCAAACATGAGGACTGTAATAAAATAAGAAGTAACTATATAATTAAGTAGCAGTCCAGGAAAGAATGACTGTCATAGGGTAAATAAAAGATGTGACCATAAACAACATGGATGTTTACTGAAAATTGATAGTGATATGGCTGTTTCTTGCCTAGTATTATGTAGGAGGATGTCCCAGCTTATAGAAAACAGGTACTAAAATGTTAAGGTCTGACAGAGCATCTCATTGGTAACTCGACCTTAACAATTCAAGGTTTTTTTCTCCATACGTGGAATGAATCTGTAAAATACAGATAAATATTAAATCTGAGACACAAAGCTGACAGTGCCATTGCATAACCTTTTTCAAGCAGGATAGATGTAGTATCCTCCACATGGCCCATGTGAAAAGACATGTGTGGATTTCAGTTCCCATCGACTGCACTTGTCACTGAGCCTTGGTGGCTTCATAACTTATGGAGCCATTATGTCAGTCCAACATTACCAAGAGGAGTATTTGTATAGAAAAGGTGATTCACAGAAATTTCTTTAAGAGGGTACCTAATTTTAAAAATCACTTTAGAATTTTTTAATACGGTTAAGTAACATGTGATTAGCAAATGCCTATATGACTGGTTCATGTAAATGACATTCTGTATTGTTAAAGCCGAGAATATAAATGATGCTTAAGTCATTTATCTTCAAAGAATATGTGTAGGAAAGAGATGTGCCCATTAAATTTATTAACAGTATTCTGTTTGCCATGGCTTTATTTGTTCAAATATATTTAATCATAACTATAAATTATATATATATAGCAGAAACAAAATGATTAATAATTTAAGGATTAACTGTGAGTCAAAATAATTTGTTTGGTCTCGCAATAATGATTTAATTGCAAGTTGTTGGGAGAAGTGTACATAACACACAATAAATATTTATTAACATTGAATGAGAGAAAGAATATTAAAGAATTTAACAGCTTGGCAAATATTTGTGCATTAAACCTTTTATTATTTGCTTAGGCACGGAGTTAATTTGAGATCAAATAATTAAAACCCAACATAAACTTATTTGAGTACTACTCTCAGATGATAGCATTGTGGTAATTGTATTGTGATGCCAGGTAAGAATTTGAAAAGTTCAAAATTGTTTATTCTTCTCTGTACTTTCACTATAGCATTCATTTCTAGGAGTATCCTGTTGCATTAGGGATGAATCAAGCATTGCCAAGCTTTTTTGTAAAGTTAATCTTCTTGGCACTAGCCGTTCAATGTTGTGATTGTCCATGAGTTAGTCGACATTCTAACTTGATGGATACCGTATTGTAATTACTAAATATAATTCCCGAGACTATAGCCTCAAGCAACATCAAGAGCATTAATTAAAAAGGATTTTTTTTGGAATCAGCACAATAATATCCTTTTCTTCTTCCAACTGTTCTTCTTCCAGGATTTTGTAAGTTGAATATTTCTGAGTCTAATTATGTTACAGGTTCTATCAGGTTCATCCATGGATACTTGGGTGTTATTTCTATTATTATTTCAACAGGATGAAAGATAGAGATAATTTCTTCATATCGTCCATATACACTATATTCATCCTAAATTTTCATTTCAATTATTTTATTATGATAGTTCGTCCTAATGTATATATTTATTTTTATGAGCAAAACTGTAATTTCTATGGGATCATTCATAAAAGGGCTTTCTTCATTTCTAGTGTACATGATACTAGTATCCTTAGATTTTATTATGCTTAGATTTATTATGCTTAAATAATTTAATCTTTAAAATTTGAAGATGTTCCTTTTCTAAAAGAAGGTAAAGATAATCCTTTCACTTACTCCTTTTCATATCTATGTAAATTATTTTCCAATTGATCTCTTCTACACCCTTGACTGAATAACATTTATCATCTAATGATTGCTAAATAAAATTTAACCTTCTTCCTACTACCAAACATTTTCAAATGCATTCTTGACATTTTAAATTATGACTGGATATAAATAGATGCCTATTCACCCAAGATAGGGCATAGATGACCTATTGGAGTATAATTACATCAAACTCCAACCTGGTGAAGCAATGAGTTTATTGCTGTTACTTTCAGGAGTGTGGGTGAAGGGATACTTACTGGAACTTGGATCAATCAAAGGCATCTGCACCACCAAAGCACCCACCCAAGGATGCATCAAAGCTGCACCCCTGCAGCTCACTCCAGGTTTTGCAGGTAGCTCTACATTCAGAGAGTCTTTGTCTAAGAAAATTTTACTTCTTCTAGAACCTTAAGGAAGGGTCTTATGAATCTTGCCAATTTCAGGAGCTTCCTAAGACTTTTAGATTATTTGCTTCCTGAGTCTTATGAACCTCCCACCAGGAGAAGATATTTCAAATTGCAGAACACTACTATATAACACATACACAAAGATTCCAGCCAAATGAGCAATGTCAATTCTATTAACAACTATGACTTATATTTGTCTGCTTTTAATATCTTCATCTATTTTCATCCAAACCATCATAATATAGACTTCAAACAGACAACTTCCAAAGCCCTGTTTCAGATTTGCTGATATCTCCAATGCATTTTGTATTATGAAATGGTCAATTTTTTTTTGGAAATTACATCTTAACCTTGTTATTCTCTTATTCAATATTCTTCCATGGAGGCTCGTTCCTTGTCCTCCCCATCCCTCCTATTTTTTCTTTTATCTGTCTTAGTTTTGTCTACCCTATCTCAGAAAGAGTCAAGTGCAAATAAATTTGTTTCATATTGCTATTGTTAATTCTGTAAGTCTTAAACACACTTACAAAAGACAGCGGACCTAGTACCAGAAACCAAGGATTCAAGAAAGTGTGTTAATCCAGACACCAGAAGGAAACACAAGCTGTATCAGATTGGCTGACTGTAGGAAATGACATTTTTCTTCCACTTCACAATGAAGGAACTCCAGGTGTGTGTGTGTGTGTGTGTGTGTGTGTGTGTGTGTGTGTGTGTGTGTGTATGTATGTGTGTGTACTGCATTTTTTCACTATTTGAGACAAATTGCTATATGCTGTTAAAAATTTTACTGTCCTGAGTTAAAAGCCTTTGGGGAAAGAAATGGTATCACAGTCACTAGATGTTTGCATATTCTGAAATAGCAGCAAAAATATTATATCTGCTAAAGTTCTTATTGTATTTTATGTATATTTTTATTATAATTTTATACACTGTCCTAATTTACTGTATTACAAAAATAAGACCTCGTTTTTGTTAAATCATTATTTTTTCTTCAATTTTAATTTGTTTCACTCCATTTATATGTTTTTTTTTCTCTCCACCATATTTTTTTAAGGACTCAAATGTTGCCACATCAGATAAAATTTTTCTGGGGGTAAATTTGAATCACAGGCATGAAGTTTATACAAATGATGCACCCTAATTTGAAAAAGTTTGGTTTAAAGAACTGAAACATCTTGTCTTTCTGGTCATCATAATTGACTTGAGAATATGCAGAAGTATATTAAAATTTGAGGCTTATCAAAAAAGAGGTCTTCCCTTTACCCCTGCTTCCAGGAGGTGAGGCATATTATATCTGATAGTATGTCTGTATAGAGAAGGAGCTGATCCATAGAGAGCAGAGAGGGCTATTCAGTAAGTCTCATCCTAAGGGAGACCTTAAAGTGATTCCTGTCTTCTGTTTGTCTCTCATGTCTAGCTTGCAATCAATCACTTCATCCTACTGATATATCTCAACCCCCCTCTGTTTCAGTTCCTGCCACAGTTCTATTTCAAGGTGTCGTTGTCTCTTAACCTGGATTATTGAAATAGTCTTTTAATAGATTCCCTGGCTTCTACCCTGCCTTCTTAAAGTATGTTCTAACAACATCAAAGAAATGCTTTTGAATCATAAACCTGATGTGATGCATTGAAGTAATGCCTAAAATACACACTCTTTCTGTAAGGCCCCTTCCTTCAAGGGCCTTCCACACAGGGGCCCTGCTGTGTGAGGATTGCACCTTTC
The DNA here is from genome assembly GCA_004024765.1 of Zapus hudsonius. NCBI lineage: Eukaryota > Metazoa > Chordata > Mammalia > Rodentia > Dipodidae > Zapus > Zapus hudsonius. Next base: position 12,355 of record PVHP010006209.1, read on the forward strand.
ATCCTGCTTATATCAAACTTGGTCATATCATTTGATTTTGGAGATCAAATGTTAGGATATTTGTCTTTTGTTACATCTAAGCAGAAATTTGAGGAACTGTTGCATGATTTTAAAATCTCACTTACCTCTTTGGCACACCAGAACAGAGTTGTCGCAGATAAATGCTATTTTTTTCTTATAGATCCTAAAGAAAAAATAAAGGAGAAATGGAGCTAGCATGTAGCTGTCGCATTGGATAAGGGAAAATTTGGCTGTAGAAAAAAAATATTTGTGGATTGTGTGCTAAAGACAGAGGCATATTACAATCAAAACTTTGCCTGAAGGTGTATGTTGAAATGACAATACTAATAAGGAAGAAATTACACAGCCAAATCATTAAGGATAATGGAGGGTAACTAGACAGCTATTTTTATAAGTGTTGCATATGATTATTAAGTATTAAGTTTATCTGTGGCAAGAGCTAGTAAAAATATGCCAAATGATTTTATGACTATGTTAGGAAAGGTAACAGAACAGATTTATGCTAGATTTCTTTAGTTGGATTTTATTGCATTTAACACGAACATTTAAAGCAAGTGTGAATCTGAGCAAAAGGTATGGAGGGAAGACTAACAAGAGTATGTAGATGGTACAGAGTTTCCAAGACATCAGAGTTTAAATATGTAACTATTTCTCATCTCTAGGTAGGAAACTTGTATAAGTGACATTAAACATAAACAAAATGAAAAATTATATGTACATATCCTTCTAACCAGGACCATATTAGCTATCTGTAAACTCAGGGTAAAATTATAAAGGAATGAATTTCTAACACACTAGTAAATAGTCTAAGTGTTAACATAACTCTAAAGATTTGTTTGCTTTAGCAAATATGGTAGTCTATTAGCACTGGGAATATGCTAAAATCTATTAGAAAATAAGACAACTCTGATTTTAGGAAAATTTTCCTTGGTAACAAGTCATATCTGAAATTCATCCAACTCTCAAGGAGACAATCACTGATGGCCAACTTCTCCTTCTCTTGAAACTAACTATAAAACTATAAAAGCTATAAAAGCCAGAAGCACAGATGTCTTGACTCTAGGAAGAGAAAAGAGTTAGTTAACCTCCCCAGTTGTCGAAGCCTTCTCCCAGGGATATTTACTGGCCATTACAGAATGAGGGGGAGCACAAACAGATCATGGGGCTCAAATCTAGCAGAGAGGTACCGATTAAGTTCTGAAGCTGAAGTTTCTCTTACATTCTGCAAGTGCATTCACATTCCATTTCACACTAATTTGCATGGAGGAGAGAAGTGGCCAGAATGAAAGTCCAGAAGTTTATGTGGGAATACCTACAGATCCATGGCTAAGGGCTGGCTGTCCATTTGCATAGTGAAACTGTGAGACATAACCCCAGAGCAACCAATGCAAGTGTAAGTGCTAAAAACAGAGTGGAAGTAGTTAAATTCAGCCCAGCCAGAATATTGGACATTCTATTTAGTCCCAATAACAAGCTTTAGGGGTAAGGACCATGTGTCCTAGGTAGGATGAGAAACAATGTCTACATATGAAAGAATAAAAAAACTTCCTGGGTTCAAAAGAATAACCAGTTGCTTAGTTTTCGATCATCATATGACCCAGTTTTTAAATGATGCAATAAAATCTACACTTGTTTAAATATATTCATCAATACTTTGTAGTATATCACTAAATTCAAGACATACAGAGGAGCAAAAATAGCATGCATAATAAAGAAAATAATGCCAAGGAAAGCATACTCTGGAATGATATAACATAGGGTTAAATAACTCTCAAGAGCATTAAAAGAACCCTCAAACATATACTTTTTTTAAAAAAGAAAAAAATCACTTGGAAGAGATAGGAGAGTTCAGTAGGAAAATGGGAATTATAAAATGAAACACCTGGAAATCACATCACTGAAAACCATAGTATCAAATGTTTGCTGGCTGGCTTACTTTCAGATACAGCACTATGGAAGAAAGGATCTGTGAATTGAAGAAAGATACACCAAACTTATGCCACCTAAAAACACAGCGAAAAGCTTAAAAAGGAAAGCAAGTAATGACTTGTGGTGTAATATAAGGTAGTCTTCCATGTGTGACTGGAGTCACAGAGGCAATAAGACTGATGAGGCTAAAACAAGTAGATGAAGAAATAATGACAGAAAACATCTGGATGGATTAAAATTATTCCATTATTCTGCAGATGCAGGAATCTCACTAGCCCTTATCAAAGGATACACATTAAGAGAACTGCACCCAAGCATATCACAATTATCATGGAAGAAGCAAAATTAAAGAAAAAATGGTTAAAGCAACTTTGCAATAAAAACACTCAAATAATTAAAATGTAAATAATGGTTGATTGCATTTGAAGTACATTTATTTTAAGCTGTTACAATGTTAAAATAAAAGGGTATGGTTAACAGTGCCTATTGTGCAGTGTGATGCAAAAGAGAAAATCAGCAGCTCTCTTTTTCTGCCAAATTCTCTGTCCTTTGCTTCCTGAAAGTTTTATTTTCTGTTACAATCTGTGTCTCTTGTCTTCTCTTTTGTCCTTCCTTCTTCTTTTATCCCTCTCTCCTCTTCTCCTTTGATCTCTCTGCAACCTTCTCTATCTCTGTTTCTATATCTTCATATTTACATCTCTATCTCTCTGCACCTATGCTCCTCTGTTGCATTAACTCTTTTCTGGGGATAGGTCAACTAGTTCCTCAAGACAGGGCATACCTCACTAAGCAAAGGTTGATTCCATTAAAGTTTACCTTGGCAAACCAGTAAGCATATTAGGCTTCCTTATAGAGCATAGGCAGTGGTTACTTACAAAACGTGCAAACCCCAAAGTAGCTGTATTGAAAGTACTCAATCCAACACAGATAACAGCCACCCCAAGGCGTGGTAGGTGGAGCTCCTCAGTCCTTGACCTTTATGACCTCTGTCTCTCACTTCCAAGGAGGCCATGAGACCTGGTGCTACATTGCGTAGAGCAGGTACAGGATTTGCCTGAGATCTCCTGAGGATCTGACTTCCTTTCTCTACCACTGTCCTATGGGGGGCCACGAACATGCCAGTCTGTAAAGGCAGCAGCTGTTTCTGACAAAGATGGAAAGAGTTGAATTCTCCAAAGGCTGTGCCAAGCAACACCCTTCACCTCCATCTATTTATCTGTCTCATTTATTTTTTTGCTCTCTCCTTGGCTTTATGGTTTCCACCTACTCATTGTTAGTCAGGTGTTCAGCATTCCTCTTAGTCTTTGCTCTTCCTTGGTTCATATGGCTCTCTTCAAATGATCTTTGAATTTCATTGTACTATTCTGGAGGCAAAAACTAAAATGTTCTGGACCTTGTAGAGCAACTTTGCTGTCATTGCTTTGATATTGACATTCACAGCAGCAGGACCAGAGGGCACAGGCAAGGGGCACTCCAATGAAGCTTCAGAGATGAAGGTTGTGATGCTTCAGGAAGCAATAGGATGATCTCTAATACTATATAAAAGATTATTTATAGAAAATACAGACTGAAGGGCTGCAATACAGTTGGAGAATCCTCAGAGCAATCCAGATATTTCTTTATGATCCAACTATGTGAAATCACTAACAGTTTTCACTATGCAATGATTCAGTTGTATAGATTTATTATCTTCATGAACCTATACTTTATAAAATTTAAGACTGTCCTCTAGTTTTAGTAAGCCTTAGATTGAGTGATATACATTTATAAATCATTTTACATAATTATAAATATGTTTACTCTATATTCAAGTGAAAGCCAATGTAGTTTAAAAACTTTCCAAGTTTGTTCAAATGGAATGTAAGGACTTTCTGTGTGTCAGGGTGGCATGCTGTACATCTTTAATCTCAGCACTATGGAGGCAAAGGGGGTAGGATTACTAAGAGTTCAAGGACAACCAGAGATAGAGTGAGACCTTGTCTCAACAAAGCAAATAAAAGAATGGTGACTGAAGCTAGCAAAGCTATGCCACAATTATTTCTTTTTTATTTTCAGAAGTGATAATAATAGGATTATTAGGTAGGTAGATGAGAGATAAACAGAAAGATAGACACATTTTAACAGAACAAATCTTAAATTTACTTCATCTTATTACCATCCCTTTTGAACTGCAGGATGCTTTGTCTCTGCAGCCTTGCATGATAATTGTGGTAGAATTTAACACTCTGCTTTCATTAACAATGTCACTTAATTATTTTACACAAATCTATTTCTCTAGCTTCATCTCCCAACTATTTCATATACTTATGTTATAGGCACAATGGAAATACATTTGCCATTTAGCAGATTTCATTCACATATTTTTGAACATTATCTTTTGCTCTTTCCTTCTTGTATCACAAGCCCCTCCTGATCTTCTCTCACCCACCATGATTCACTCTGTCCTTCAAGTTTCAGGAACTCTGTAAATTATCTTGCATCTGTTCCGTGGCCTCTAACTCCTCAAACCCTGTCTGCATCTCCACCCCTTACAACTCAGTAGTTCTTAATGACTGTACTTACACCAAGTCTCGACCTGGTACTTAGACTGATAAAGCTGACTCTGGATTAGTAAATGACTTTGGGAGAATAAGAAGGTAGGAGGGGAGGAAGGAAGAGAGGAGAACAGTAGGGAGGAAAGAGAGGAGGGGGTCACCTTTTAGGATTTTTTTTCATTAGTGGATAAAGTTGCTAGAGGGAATCTTGAGGCTATTTTTGTGGATGGTTTTAGTGTGAATTTCAAAGGTAACAATAGAAATGTTCTAGCAAGTCTCTGTTAGTGCATCAAAACCTCTCTCTCTTCTTTCTTCCCTCTCTCTCTCTATCTCTCATACCTGACCAAGAAATCTCGTGATCAGCACTGGGACAGGCCCTGCTCACATTACTTCCCCTCCTGCCTGCGCTTCAGCTCATGCTGATTGTCCAGTGCTGACTTCTAACAGCTTGCATCTCTTGCCAATCACTTTTGGTTTTGGCAGGAAAATATGTAACAAAAAATTCATGACATTTAATAATGTCATCAGTAGTTTTTAGTAGAACAATGGTATCTGCTTAGAATGTGTAAATGTCTGAAAGCATTAAAAATAAATATTTCCTTTATCTGCAAATGCCAGTTAAGTATAGGTGATGATCAGCTTTTGAACTGATTTCTCCAAATTATATCTAAAAAAAATCTAAATCCAAAACTTTAGATGTTATATGTAATATTCAAATCTGAGAATGTTAAGATACATTTATAATTTTGTTTGCAAAATCATCTCAGAGATAAATATATGAAGCCGGGCATGGTGGCGCATGTCTTTAATCCAAGCACTCAGGAGGCAGAGGTAGGAGGATTGCCGTGAGTTCAAGGCCATCCTAAGACTACATAGTGAATTCCAGGTCAGCCTGGACTAGAGCGAGACCCTACCTCAAAAAAAAGATAAATATATGATTCTTTTAAAAACACTTAATTATGCACAATTTTATTGTTGCTTTCATTGCATACACAAACTTGAGTTTCCTATACATTTAAAAAGTAATTTCTCATGCTATTACATCAATTTTCAGGCCTCCTGTAGTTTAGTGAATGAGTGTAACATACATATAGAATTATAGGAAAATTGGGCATAAATTATAGAAAGTACCTATACAGCATTGTGCAAAGTTTATTCCAGCATTAATATGTGGCATTGTGTGCTACAGTCTTTTATAATTGATGAGCCAATACAGATTTATTATTATTTACTAAAGGAGATCATTTGTATTAGAGTTTAGACTTTGACTTATGTATCCTAATGGATTGAGCAAATTAATAGTGCTATTAATCTATCATCCCAGTATTACACAAAATAGTTTTGTTTCCCCCCAATTTTTTTGTGCTCAAATGATACACCTCTCCCCAGTCTCCTCAAATATCTGGCCACAAAAAGCTTTTGATGGTTTCTATAAGTTTTACATTTCCAGAATGCTGTATCATCAGAAGTTGGTAGTATGTTAACTTTTCAGGTTAGTTCTTCTTACATAGCAATACACATTTAATTTTCTCATGTCTTTTTGTGTCTTATGATTTATTTTTTCTTACTGTATAAAATTCTTTCTTCATTTTTTAAAAAAGTTAACTTTGAATGGACAAATCGCGAGTTGATACCATCATTTCCATCCTCCCTGCCCCTATTCCACAGATGTCCCTCCTCAGGAGAATTGCTGATATTCACTGATAGACCTTGGTTTATGAATTGTAAGAGCAGCACTCAGTCAATATGGGGGTAGGCAATGCCTCTGGATATTCCTTCCCATCCTGTGGCTCCTACAATATTTCCACCCTGTCTTCTGTAAATTTTTCGGAGCCTTAGTGGGCGTCCATTAAGTTAATTTTAGTGTTGAGCTCTCGGCAACTTTTGGATTTCTGCTTTGATGCATTTTGAGTATCCTCAGTGTCCATCCGCATCACCCTGGTGCAGGTTTTCAGGCTCACTAAGGAAGCAGCACTCTTGTTCAATTCACTAATTCCTTTGGGGTTTCACCTGGGCCCTAACTGATGAGTGATTGGTGGCTCATCTCCTGCCAGGAATTCAGCTCTCATTTCTTCTCTTATTGATAGATTTTGATTATGTTTAGCTCTCACTGCCTTCTGAAAAAGAAAAAAAAAAACAAAAACAGATTCTTCAATGGAGAGTAAGATCAGCAGATGTTATATTGGATAAACATTGTTAATTTAGAGAGCTTTTGATGGGTAAAGCCTGTCTTTAGACTCCAAGATTAGTGGAAGTCCAGATTCTTAGTCCCATAGGATTCTAACTTGGGGCCCAGTTTCAGCTATGGCTTCCTTCTTTACCGCTGAAAGGATATCTTAGCCAATCACAGAGCCATGGGTTGCGCACTTAGGCTGGCTGCCACTATTGTACAGGAGTGTAGATCTTGTCATGCTGATTCCTTTATATATCAGTGCCCCCAGCTTGTTGACCATGCTGTTGCCCTGCTCCCCCAACAACTCATGTAGTGCTTTCCAGCACTATATTTTATAACCATCAGGAAACCAGCTTTCTTTCAGATTCCAGCTAGGTCTCTCCATATTTTGTCAGCAGCATGTGGTGTCATGGGCAATAGGGTTTTACTTTTAATCTCAGGCAGGTAATCCAGGGCTTTGACAAAAGCCTGTTTTGTTTTGGGGACCACATAGATCTCTCCAATCAGTGGATCAACGTGAGTAGTAACTGATTTCTGGAACTGATAGTTACAAACTGTAGCCAAATGGTTTAGGGGTAATCATCATCCCACACTCTCCAGGACCCTTCTTACCAAATGACCCCCCATACTCCTTTGGAGGGTTATGCCTATTTTTCTTTTATCCAGAAGTAAGGTTTCTATGGTCTCAATTCATTTTAAATTTTGTTTTGTGTGTATCTCTGCCTGCCCTCCTATTCCCCTCTCCCAAACCCTTCTATCCCTATTATCATCTGTCACTCAAGTTGCCTGTTAGGTAAGCCTGCAACTCAAGCTATTCCAGGGTAGGAGCCATAGATGTGGGAGAACATGCAGCATTTGTTTTTTGTGCTTCTGTGCATTAGCTGAGTATGTTTTTATTTCAAGTCCATCCATTTTCCTGAAAATTTTATTTTGCCATTTTTTTTTACTACTGAGTAGAATTCCATTGTGTATATGTACCACATCTTTGCTATTCATTTGTCCAGAGATGGGCCTCTGATTTGATTCCAGTTCTTACCTATTATGAATGGGCAGCTAGAAACATGGTTGAGCAAATGTCTCTGTGTTGAAGAGAGGAACCTTCAGGGTAGATGTCCAGTAGAGGAATAGCTGGGTGAGTTGGTAGCTGTATTTTAATCTTTTTCAGGCATCTCCATATTGATTTCCACAGTGATTGTACAAGTTTGTACTGCCATCAGCAGTGAATGAGGATTCTTCTTTCCTGCATCCTTGCCAACATTTATTGTCATTTGATTTTTCAATGAGTGCTATCCAAACTGGAATAAAGTAGAATCTCACAATTGTTTTAATTTTTATTTCCCTGATCATTAAGGATGTTGAACATTTTCTTAAATATTAGCCATATTAGCCACTTATGTTTTCCCCTTTGAGAATTCCCTATTCAGTTTTCTTTCCTTTTTTTTTTTTTTTTTGGTTTTTCAAGGTAGGGTCTCACTCTAGCCCAGGCCGACCTGGAATTCACTATGTAGTCTCAGGGTGGCCTTGAACTCATGGTAATCCTCCTACCTCTGCCTCGCGAGTGCTGGGATTAAAGGCATGCACCACCACGCCCGGCCTCTTTCCCATTTTTTTAAGTGGATTATTTGATATTTTTATTATTTAATTTTTTGAGTATTCTTTTATGTGGATCTCTATAGAAATTTTCAATCTAGTCATCTTTTGGAGGATATCTTATATATTTCCATATTTAGTTAAATACAAATAAAGCTGCAATGATAAGCAACTATTTTGTACCTGTAAGTTTTCAGCTCATTTTCACAAATACTATGGTATACCATTGCCAAATTGTAAAGCAAGATTAGTCTTAACAAGTTAGCACAGTAATCTGACCACTAATTCTGCATTCCATCCAGTGGGGAAAAGGTTTTCAAGTGTCATACTTTCTTCTGTATTTGCTGTTGCATTTCAGATATTAAGGCTGTTGATTTGGACAATAATATGTTCTTGAGTTTTGACAAACCTTCATGTATTATGCCTTCCAAGATATATGTTTTGCAAAGAATATTTCCCATGACGTTATTCTTTTAATAGCATCGTTAACAGAATCACAAGATTACTGTAGCAAAAAGTTTAGCCATTGCAAAGTCCAACATCAACTTGCTGGTATTTATCTTTCTTGGGTTAGATTTTAGAGGTTCTAGCTACAAAGTCATTTCTGAAGGTCATGTATACTATCTTGTATATCATATTCCAGAACTTTTTTAGATTTGTTCATTTTAGTTAATATGTATTTTGACCAGTTTATATTATTATATGAATGCCCTTGTGTAATTGTTTAAAAGTGTCCTTAAAGTCTGATATTTATTTATGAGAGAGAGAGAGAGAGAGAGAGAGAGAGAGAGAGAGAGAGAGAGAGAGAGAGAGAGAGAGAGAATATATGGGCACACCTGAGCCTCCTGTCTCTGAAGAAGAACTTCAGGCACATGTGCCCTTTTGTGTGTCTGGCTTTATATGGATGCTGGGAAGTCAAATCGAGGCTGTCGGGCTTTGCAAGCAAGCACCTGTAACTGCCAAGTCATTTCTCCAGCCATAAGACTTCTTGATTTTGTGTGTGCACCTACATAAATTTCTGTGCTTCTTTGACTCTAAAGGAGAGCTAAATCTAGTGCCTATGAGAGTAACGTGCCAGAGATAATATATATAATTTATTTTAAAGCCATCTAAGGGACTCTATATATGATAGTAAGTAATTGTTGTTATGTTGGAAGATACTGATATACTTATGTACTATTGAGATTTAGGGAACTGTGAGTACATTTTATATCACCTTAGGCATTATTTCTTACTATTATCATGGCCCTGACCTGAAAGTAATATCAAAATTCACCCACAAATTCTGTTCTGTGTTTGGGAAGGTCTATTAGAATTATTCTTAAGTGTGAAGCAAATTATAATTAAATATGCAGTGGAGAAATTACATGTACTTTTCGATCTCAACTGTTTTTGATCCACAGAGTGATTGTGCTAATACTGAGTGAAATTGAACGACTTATTGCATACAAAATTTCTTTTCTTTTACAAAATATTTTAAATTTATTTATTTACAAGGAGGAAGCAATAGAGAGTGGGGAGACATGGAGAGAGAAAAGGCATGCCAGGACCTTTGGCTGCTGCAAACTAACTTCACATTTATGCTCAACTTTGTGCATTTGGCTTTACAAGTCCTGAGGAATCAAACTCTTGTCATTAGGCTTTGCAGGCAACCACCTTAACCACTGAGTAACTTCTTCAGCCCTAATTTCTTTTCTTATAAATAATATGATGTTACATGTTTCATGACTTGGATGTGAACAATCCATTCAAAATGATCATGTATTGAAAGCTTAGCCCCTAGCTGGTGGCATTCTTTTGGGAGGTTATGGAAATTTGGACAAGTCAGGCTAGAGGTGGGTCATAGAAATATATTTTGGGGGGTTCTCAGTTCTATCCCCAACATCTATATCTCTCTGTATGCCCCTGGGTTTCCAGGAGATTACCACCTTTACTTTTCAATTCTGTTTTTGTTATAATTTACTGTTTCATCATGTCTCCAAACCAATATAGTCATAAGACAACCTCATGAATAATGGGTGTCCTCGCCACTCTTTTATGTTGCCATCCACAAAACTCCACTCAAGGCAGAGACAGATTAACTTGAGATATTATATTCTTCTGGCAACTTGCAATTAGCATTAAAGGTCGTTATTCACTCCAAAAAACAAGACATGCAATACAGAAAACCAATTACTTTCTACATTGTCTTTTAGTTTAATTTTATTGAAGAACACCAGGTAACTATATAGATTGTGATCAAATCAAAAATTTAAATTTCTTAATATATGCCTGGTGCATCTTGGTAGTTTTTTTTTAAAAAACTCACTTTCCAAGTTAGTGTATCACATTCTTCCCATTAACCATCTTCAATCTTCTCCATTTTCCCAGGATTCCAAGTGGATTTTCAGGACTCATCACCTTCTTTACTGAGGAACACCAAACACTGTGTATTTAATTTTCCTGCTTTGCCTTCTCTCTGTCTCACAATATCTCCTTGTTTTAGTTTACATATTGTTTTCATTCTTATCTCTTAGGAGGACCTGCTTCTTTTCCTTTCTGAGACTGACCTCTAGACACAGGCTCTTTATCTCATCGTCCCTGTCTCAGACTCTTACTGCATCAATTATTCTCCTTGCTGGAATCTTTCATCTTTTGTTCTTTCCTGGATCCCTCCTCTCTGCCTTCAAATAGGCTTCTCCCTTCCCATCCTTGCACAAAGGAGACTCACTCGCTCCATAAATATTTAATGATGTGATATTGAATTGAATGGAACTTAATTCCTCAAGCTCACAGAGCTACTGGTGTCCCATCCTAAAATTAAAACAGGATTTCTGATTGAAATTCAGCATTCTTTTAAAATATAAATGAACATTTTTGGTGGTATATTTTAGAAATGTCTTGCAAAACTCAATGTAGTCGCAATATTTGTTAAAGGCAAATAATTAACACTGTAAAATATATTGTTTGTCTACTCATCAGTAAACATTATTGATCCAAATATAATGATATTTTGTCATTAAAATATTATGTTATACATTATACATGTAAATGATTAGTTGAATTGGAAACATATTAGTCATGTATGATAGATAAACCAATTTCAGAAGGGTTTATTTTATTATATCATTTAAATTCTGTTACAGGTTAATTTAATACCAAAGACTTTTATTTATTATGAAATTAATTATTACTTAATAGCTTGCCATGCTTATCTCCTGACGATGCTTGAGAAACAGTCACTACTAATTTAAAATCAATTGTAGTAGCTGAAGAAGGAATTATCATCCTGTTTTCTTGTCCAGAAAATAAGAGTCTCATGCTCTACCGACTGAGCTAGTCGGGCAGCTATTGTCCAGAAAATAAAACCTGTGGACCAAAACAATGAATCACTTTTTAGAATTGAAATCTATTCTGAGAAAAATGGTGCCAATCACACACACAGAGAACAAACCTCTGACTAGACATTATTCTATTAATACGATGGCTAACTCTTCATGGTCTGCTGTGAGCATATCAGGAGCTAGACTATGATTTACAAAGAGTATCTACATGACAAATTCTGATGCCCACATTTTCAATGTCACTTGAACTGGGTTCTCAACTTCTAGACTCCTGTCTATACAACGTCATGATGCTCTCTTTTCTGAAAATATTTAATGTAATTACTTGACGACCAATATTATAAGAAAGCTCTCTCTTCCGGTATATTTATGATGAAGTCCTCTCACAGTACTAACTTTGATGTTTGATCTACAGGTAGCATAGGTTTTCTTTGTATAGTTTTATTAATTTTATCGTCTTTTAGTTTTTCACACCTTAAAACTGTATATGAAAACATTTTTAGTTTATATTTTATACAAAATATTTGCGTGAGTTCCCTACACCTCAAAAGGTTGAAGAGATAAAATGTCAACATTTTCATTTTTTATCTTAAAAAAACTTATGTGCTTTCTAAATTAAGTTGTTTTATAATGAATTAACATTAATTTTGTAAGAAATTTTTAAAGTAAATTTTGAGATAGTTGAGAACTAAACATGTTATTAAATTGCATGCATATGTCCATCTATGCGTATCAAGCATCTACTTTTACCACTCTATCAGAATAAAGAGACACAGTAATCATGTAGAGTTCACATGACTTTGAAATTATAAGTGGATTATGAGACAGTGGCTTGTGCAAGGCTGCAATGAGTCTTAAGTGGACTTAGGTAAGATCTGAATATATTCTATCAATTCAACTCTAATATTTCCATTTTGTCATGAGGATTAGAAAGGTTTGTCGGAAATCCATTAATGATAAGCATGAGACCTTTGCAAAATGCATTATGAGAATATATATTTTCCACCTCTCTCATTAAAATAATGATCCAGGATAACATAACTGAGTGCATAATGAAATAGGATATATGCCTCAGCTTTGTGGGAGCGTTTACTTCCTCCATCATCAGTGTCCCTGGCTAATGTTTACATCCTGCTCAGAAGGGAGGGAAAGAACAGAAATGTCATTTACCCTTTGGTATTGTGAAACCTACTATTTTCAGGGCTAATCACTTTCAGTGTCTCCTAGATAGCACCTTCCTGTTAGATGTAGCAGAATCAAGCCATAGCCCAAAAGGGATTTCCCTACAGGTAATATCATCATAGTTCTGCAAATTTGAAGATGGTTAAATACAAGAATATACCAACATTTTATAACAAACCCTCATGAAATCATAAAATATCTTTGTGTGTGCTTGTGCATCATGCATGACATATGTGTCAAGATCAGAAGAACATGTGTTAGTGGTCTGCACCTTCCACCTTGTGTGAGACCAGGGATCTTGTTTATTGCTGCTTTCACCAAACTAGCTGGCCCTGTTTTCCAGGGGATTCTTTTGTCTCCACCTACCTACCCTGTTACCATAGAGGCATGGGGGTTTGCAGACACCTCTCTCAACACTCAGCTCTAGAAAGGCTCTGGACATCTGAACTCAGGTCGTCACACTAGCAAAGCAAATGCCTTTATCCACTGAGTTATCTCCCTAGGCCCTCATATAATATCTTAACACCGTGCTGATGGTGCTTTTAAGTTACATACTTGACTTTGAAGTAAAAACGCTTTCAATTTTAAGTTAGATATTGATACTTTTGTATAAATTCAACTACATCTATATGCATTTTGACTGTTAATTCTTTCATTTACATTGTGTATTACTATTTTACCCACTGCTGTGACCAAACACTTGACAAAAGCAAATTAAGGATCAAGGGATTATTTGGTTTGCAAACATGTGATTAGGTTTATCACAACAAATGCCTCAGTTCTCCAAACCAAATTTTCTGTATTATGGGTTATTTATGTTTGTAAATTGAGGTTACCACCCATCCTTGAAATCCTGTCCCAGAAGCATGAAGCAGTTTGTCACATTACATCTACACAACTAGGAACTAGGGACCTATGAATGCTGGGGCTAGCTTTCTGATTTTATATAGTCTAGTACCCCAACCCATGGAATCGAGCCACCCACATTCAGGATGAGACTTTCCACCTCAATTAACCTAATATGAAAAATTCCTCACTGACATGCTCAGACTTTGTTTCCATAGTGATTCTACTCCTGTCAAGTTGACAACCAGATTAACCATTTTACAAATTTTTAAAGTAAAAAGATTTCTCTAATGACTTTAAACCTTGATCTCTACATGTCTATAACACTAGTCTAATTTTCTTTTAATTTGTGGGGCTGGTTTCTGTCTTTTGGTCATTTTTAAAAATTTCATCCATAGACCATTTCTTATTCGTTCTCTCTGTAAAGTTCTCTTTGTGTGTGTGTGTGTGTGTGTGTGTGTGTGTGAGTGTGTAAGAAATTATCTCATTTACTAATGTTGCATTCTCGACTTTATTTTGGGGACACATCAATAGCTGACATTTCTTAAATTTGTACGTCGCATATGCGTGTATAGTGTGGCATGTATCTGTATATGGTGTGTATAGTGAATGCATGTGTTTGTGCAAATTCTGCATGCCATGTATGCCTGTGAAAGCCTTTGGTGAGTATCTGATGTTTTCTATCACTCATTTGTCTATTCCTTTGAGACAGACTCATTCCTTAATGCAGCACAGTCATTTTCATGAACCCCGTAGATTCTCCGGTCTCTGTTCCACACAGGACTGAGGTTCCAGGTGGGCCTGGCCATAGCCAGCTACTTAAGTGGGTGCTGAGGAATTGAACTCATGTGGTCTTAACCTTGCCACCCCCTGCCTTCATGCTTGTGTGGGAAGTGCTTTCAACCACTGAGCAATCTCTCTGGCAATCTCTCATCTTGTGGTAGTACCCCCTTTTCCTCCTCCCTATCCCCAACCCATTGAGGACCCTCCTCAGTGGGACTGCTGAACTGGTCCATGGGATAGGGGGTTATGAATTGTATGAGCAGAAGACAGTTTTTTTTTTTTGTTTTGTTTTCTCTGTGTGTGTGTGTGTGTGTGTGTGTGTGTGTGTGTGTGTGTGTGTGTGTGTGTTGTTAAAACCCACCATGGCACTTACAATCTTTTTGTCCCCTCTTCTGCAAAGTTCCCTGAGTCATGGTGGGTGAGTTTGAAGTCTGCTTTACTGTTGAGATCTTATGAATCTCTGGATTTCTTCTTTGGGCTACGTTGGTGTCCTTGGTCTCTGTCTCCATTACCATTTCCTAGGTTGTCTGACTTGCTGTGGAGGTAGTTCTCTTGCTTATCTCGTCATTTCCTCTAAGGTTTTCTTTGATGAGGTAGGGTGGTTCATCTCCTGCCTGGTTATCAACTATCATCATACTTGTCAAATAAACTATAAGTTAAAAGAAATCATCACCTTTAAATATAAAATATGATTCTTATTACAAAAATACTCAAAATTAAACATTTATTTCCAAATAAATAAGAAATAGATAGAAGGTCCACAGACAGAAGGTCACTGAAAGTGATGTAATCTCCTCATCTTTTCCATAAAATGTAAGGAGTAAAATGGTGGAACAGCAGAAAGAGCAAGAAGCAAAAAGAGGTTTGGATTTTCTGCTTTATGTTGCTTCTACCTTCACATTTTTTTCCTGCATGTTCACTTCCTTTATGTGCTTTTCTTTCTTAAAGAATAAAAGAAAAATCTGCCTCATGAAAATGCAGAAGAGCCATCCCACATAAAGACTATCTTTAAAATGCGCATTATTTACTTGACAGACTGTAATGGCTGTTTCAAGGATATTATGGGCTGTCACGTGAATATGTATTTTAGAGTGAATACTACAGTACAAATACCATGCTTATACAATGCACATCAAAAATATAATGTAATGAAATGTCTTCTGAAGACTAAGCAATATATAACAAGATATTGGAAATGGAAAATCCCGCAGAGATAGACAGGACACGATCATACACCCTAAGTGAGACACTGGTCAACTTCTTTGGTAGGTAAGATAGCAAAAAAAGAAAAAGAAAGAAACCATAATATAATTAATTAATATAATTATAGTTTCAACTCTTGATCAATCATGACATCAGATAGTGTTTTACAATTATATATTTGGTTGGTACTGGAGAATAAGTCTTAGAATTATCTCTATAAAATGTCAAACTCTTCTCTCTTCTCAGAATTATTAATAGATTAATAGATCAATTATGAAAAGCTTATTTTGGATAAGAATTAAAAAACATTCACTCCTCTAACAATTTTTTTTGAGATTGTCCCTAACTTGTGGATTTTTGTTAAATACTTTTGTTTGTACATGCAGGTTAAAATGAACAAAAAAAATATCTGTAGGAGCTTAGAACCATGAGGGAAGAGAGGTTACTGTAAGACCAGGCTAAAAGCAATAAGGACTACTAGAGGCTTACATATATGATGCTCTGGCTCTCCTATAGAAAAACAAACAAAATACTACAGCACAAAGTGGTCTAGTCACAATAAAGTCTGTTGAATTTTTTCTGTGTTTTGGGTGCATTTCATCCATAATTATGATTTGAATTTAATCACTTTAACCCATGATCTGACCCAATTTTACATACATTTTTTATGCTCAATAGTTTTTTTTTTATTTTGGTCTCTTTTTTATCTTACAACATGTAGAAATAAAGCCCTAAATAATATATGAATGGCTAGTGGTTTTGTTCTATTAAATCAGAAAAGGGATGCAACAAATCATCTTCTAGTATCAATTTTAATTTTAGTAAATTGCTTTTTATTTTTTCGTTTTCAATTTTTCCCCTTTTCCTTAAAGGTTGTCAGAATAGAAAACTGTCAAAATAGATAATTTGACATTTTCTTGAAATGGGGATAATTCTGCCAACCAAGTTTCTTGTGTTTCTAAATGTCTTCCAAAGAACACAATTTTCCTATTGAACATTCTACTAAACATTGGAGGAGTTCACAGAACTTAGGATAATGAATTGAAACATAAAATAGAACCTATAACAACTGCCAAAACTATTGATGTTAAGCTACTTTTAAGTAATTACTGTTTATCAGATATTTATTTAGATCTTTGTTCATTAAAATCATAATATAATCCTTGTACAGACCTTCCAATTCTTTAGCAATCTCATTGTACATTAAAATGAAATGGTGAAATAAATTTTAATAGCATATTTCCAACATATTATCATTTTACATGAGATGAGTCCTATTATTTTTATTGTCTTTAAAATATGATGCAAGTGTTACACTTTGAGCACATCACCATTAATACTTCACATAGTTTGTGTTCAAAAACCTTTATGGGAATTAGTTAACCAACTGGGAAGTGTTGGTCTAATATTTTCAGTTTCTTTCTGTTATTTACCTCTCACAACTTCATACTGCAAGGTCTCTGTCATGAGTCCCTTTCATAGACGTGAAATTTAGAAAGTTTTAGCTGCCTCACAGAGCAAGAAAATAATGAAATAAATTTGAATTCCTACTTCATTTTTTTTGTATTTCTATGAATTTAATAATTTTAAAATTTGGACTTCCAGGTACCTAGTTCTCCAGTCAAATTGCATATTTTCCAGAATTTGTCTTAAAAATACTTACAAATATTTTATTCACAAAGTAGTTTCAAATATAGACAAGCATGGAAACATCTGTGTGCTTCATAGCTATTATTGATTTTTTATTTGTTGCATTTCAAGCATAAATAGCATATCATTGAAATCACTACCCTGTGTACCCTTTCCTGAACATCTACTAAACACATGAGCTTGTTTTCTGATTTTTCAAATTACAGTGTAATATTTCTTTTGTGGTTTTTTCCCCATTATTTGGGTAGTTGTTTGGAATTATTTGTGTGGGTCTTGTCCTCATCTCTAAATGAAGAGAATCAAAGGCTAATGATGAAATATAGAAAATATAGTAAGGCTAACAAAAATGTAACAAGCGAAAATGTGCAAGCATTCATCTAGAAAGCTGAGGTGTGCTAAGACTTCATTGTCAACTTTAGGAATAATTGTTACATGGCAGATTCTCCTAGGAAATTCCATTTTTGCCAAAAATATAAACATAAATAATTAAGTTGAAATATCTTCAAAGCTTATTCTTTACTAATATCATACCAAACTCAAGAATATGCTAATAGGTAACATAAACACATTATATAGTTTAAGAAATTAGGTAAAACTATAGTAGATACAATCAACTATCAGGAAAACAAGACTACTGTGTCCTAGAGTATTTAAAGAAAATAAGTGGCTGGAGAGATGGCTCAGTGGTTAAGGCACCTGCCTCTAGTGCCTAAGGCCCCTGGTTCAGTTCCCCAGTACCCACATATGCCAGACCCACAAGGTGGTGGCCCTGGTGCCTTCTCTCTCTCTCTCTCTCTCTCTCTCTCTCTCTCTCTCTCTCTCTCTCTCTCTCTCTGTGCTTGAAAATGAATAAATGAAATATTTAAAATGAAGAAAATAAGTAAGATACAAATTATTTCTGTTTTGATGAATTTGAGAAGTGAGGAGCCATCTGGAGATGGTGAGTACTCAGTGTGAAGAGATCATCAGCAAACACTGGGAACAGCGAATGGCTGGACACTCTGTATCTAGGTAGAGGATATTTACCAATTATTTATGACCTGAGATCCATAGTTCAGGTTAGGCAGGGAAACTCTTTGATTGTGCAGATCTATAGCATATTGGTTGGGAGCAATATTGCAGAAGCACACTGTATCAGTCAGCTTTCTGATAACTGTGATAAGTACTTAAAGGTGGAAAGGTTTACATTGGCTCATACTTTCAGAAGTTCCAGGCCATTTGCTTTGGGCTCTTGGAAGCACAGTGTATCAGTGAATGAGGAGATTGCTCATCTCATGTGATCAGGAGTCAAAGAAAGAAGGAGCTGGTGCCCTGATATTCTCTGAAAGAACACGTCCACAGTGGCCTGTCTTCACTCCCTAGAGCTCACCACCTACAGCTTCTGTCAACCTTCTCACATTTGTTTTTATAGTCTTCTTATCATTGCTGTTTATGTTGTTCTTACACATTTCATGTAACCAGTATCTTAAGCAAACAGCAAAGAAATTTGAGTCTTTTCCTTTGTACATTCGATATTAAGTCAAATTCTTTTGGTAATCAGAAAGTTACTTGCAACCAGCTCTAAGAATGCTTAATATTATCAAGCAAAGCCATATTCCTGAAGGCAACTATGTCCTCCAACAGTATAAATATTTTTACTTTTAATTTTCACTTGGTCCTTTGTCTCAGGTTTTCATCTTTTTGAGATTTTTTACTTATCTTTTGGTCTGCCTATATATTATTTCAATTTGTCAATTGAATTTCGCCTTGGAAATTCCTCTTCCCACTTTTAAATATTGTGACTAGGCCTTAGTTCAAGACCTTGTCAAAGAGTAGTCATGAAAGAAAGCCAGGTCAATTGGATTTTTTCTTCCAGAATTAAAAAAAAATGAGCAAAGAAACAGAGTGAAAATGTTTGTAGTTTGACTTTTCTGAGTGGTGGTATGTGATGGCCACTGTTAACACAGGGACAGTTTCTACTTCTAGGTATTTTCTTCCCCTGTTCCAAGTTTAATTCAGATAACATGAATACTTGATTTTTAAAAGTCAATTTTTGTATAATAGATATCTAACTCCAGTGCTGGTCTAACTAGAGACAAAAAACAAATTCATAGACCCTTAATTGATGAAGTTAACAGAAAAGGTTCAGAATTCTTCACTTGAGTTCTAGGAAAGAAATTCATTATTAGTACTTGTCTCCTGTAAAATGGAGATTTCTAACAGCTTCTTGAAAAATTTTTGGATGAATCAAGTAAAATATTGATATCAAAAAGTGAAGATATAGATATGAAAATGACTACTCAACCTTGAGGTCATGTGTATTCATTCTACATCTCTTTACACATGTGAACACATAAAATGATAAACTCATAAACTCATAGAATCCTTGATCTCCAAAGGAAGAAGTTTTCTAGCCTGTGGAACAAAGTGTCTGAGACCTTGTATACCTCTCCTGTCAAAAGCAAGATCCATGTGTGAGAGTTTAGAATTTGTTTACTGGTAAATATACCCACAAATAATAAAATTACTTGATGATAAACCATATTTGAGGCCCAGTGTGATATTCAAGATTAAAAATCATATACATATATGATGCTTATGAGAACCATACTTCATTTGTTTTTCTGAATATTTTCAAGTCTTCAATGATGCCTGCCATGAAATTTGGAGAAAAAAATCAGCTTCTTCCAAGTTATACTATTATTCTTTGACACTATTTCTCATCCCCTATAACTAATTTATCATATGAATTAATATATAATTTTTGTCATAATTCATGCTTCCATCATAATTCATGTCTTGCTGTTTTTATAGATGATTTCTTACCTGTATGCTCCATGGAAGATTTTTCATGTACACTTAGAGAAGACTGAGTATAAGAAGATAGTGTTTTCAGTATTTCTGATTATGTTAAGTGCATATGGAAGATGGTTAATGGAGTCTATTGTGGGATTCTACTTATTAAAATACTGACTGCCCTTAGCGTAGTTGTGTAAAACTGTTTGCTTGAAGGAACAGAATTTATAAAACATCACTAGCTACACTTAATTGCTTATAGTTTCTGTTAGCCATAGGATGACTTGGTTGAATTTCTGGATTTATAAATATTCGAAAAGATTCATTTTCCAGGTTGATGAACAAACTATTATAAAATATTAACATTTGTGCTTTCCATTTTTGTGGAAGGGGTAGTCTCTGGTATTATGTTGGTCATAGCCATATTTCCTGTGAGGAATACTTTGTCACTTCATTCCTAAAAAAATGATACTCTATCTTGATTTTGAATTCAGCCATCAGGAGTAAAAAGTTAGTGAAACTTTAATATTAAACCAAGTGCTTGGTTTTATTAAGACTAGTAAAATAAGAATAATTATCAAAAACTCATTGCTATTAGTTTGATTACTCCTGAAATATTTGTTTGTACAATTCTGCTTATATTTAAAAGAACCGTAGGGCTGAATAGATGTTTTACATGGTTAAGGCTTGCCTGCAAAGACTACTGATCTGGGTTCCGTTCCCCAGGACCCACATAAAGCTAGATGTACAAAGTGGCACATGCATCTGGAGCTTGTTTTCAGTGACTGGAGTGCCTGGCACACCCATTTTTCTCTGCCTTTCTCTTTATCTCTTTCTGCTTGCAAATAAATAAAAATATTAAAAATTTAAAAAGCAAGAAATATATGGAAACAGCAGCAAAACCTAAGGATATTACTGTATAAACTTGAAGGAAAGAACAGCATTCCCATTTCCTAAAGTGGTATTTGTACTGTATATAGTGTCAGCTGCTAGACTTTACCAAACCACTTGCTTATAGATGTCATATTTTCACTGTCACTTTGTACAGCTTACTAGAGCATGAATCTTAGTATCAGCTACCACCAGAACTTACAAATTTCATTTTCCCATAGTATTTATTATGAAACAATATAGAGCTTTCAAATGGTAACATTTGAATAATAAGAAGTTTTACAAAAACATTGAGAAAAATGTGCTTACCAAATTTTCCATTAAGGAGTATTATTTAGAAAAAAATAGAAATGTCAAATCTCATAGGAATGTTACTTATTGTTATTTGTAGGGAAAGATTATAAGAACTTTCAAAGAACACTGGAGAAAAAAAAGATAAAAAGTGGCTTTTATATACTGTATATACTGACTTACCTTAGCAACCATACAGTCACATGAACACACAGCAATCTAAATATTTGGTTGTGTTTAATATATGCTATTGGAAAATTTTAGTGCAAACTATATTTTGCTCAAAAATTTGTGTGATTAATGCATTGATTTAACCTCCCACTGTAGACTCCTGCTAGGCAAATTCTGATATTATTTATTTTTATTAGTTTATAATATGTCAATTTTTCTTGCTTATCTGTCAACTCCCAGAAAAATACATAAATCAAAAATGTACCAATGCAGACACTAACAAGGCATAATTATTGTAGGTCCTGTCCTCCTTTAAAGAAAAAATACAATTACCTACCAGAATGCTGCTGGGATTAGGTCAGAATTTACATAATACCAACTCATATTTTCTTAACAATTTTAATATCAGACAATAGCTTTTGCAAAACTATAATCCCTTATTATTTTCTAGCTTTATATTGGGGGAAACTCAAATAAGAGGTTCAGGCAAAACAAGATAATTATTAGAATGTAACCAATGGAAAACTTTAATTAGAAGCGTGTTGTTAAGATTAGGTCACGTTTTTATGAGTTTTGTGTATTTAAAGTAACACAAGGCAATTATGCTTGCCTAAATGTACTTTCCACAGTTAAATGTATTCATTTATCTACAGATAAATATTTAATAGGAAATACTTCAATCATTGTGTGAGCTTAAAGAAAAATCCTACTTTACTGTAATCTCTAAACTACAGTTCTAAGACTGGTATTATTAAGCAGTTAGAAGGCTAACAGTCAAGAGGTGATGAGAATTTGGAAAATGTTAACTGCTATAAAATAATAGCTGCTAATGTGGAGGATTATGAAACACCCAGTAGCAGAATAAGTAACAAATAGATTCTTTCTGAAGTCCTGAAGTCTGGGGTAGGATCTGGGGTTAAGTAAGTGTGATATATTTATAGAGGGCAAGGGACCACCATAAAATAAAGCAGCAAATAGTAAAGAAGTCAATGTAAAAGAGAGGCCGGGGATTTAGGGTATAGAGATCATAAATTTTCATCGATATAAACAGCCTGTGTACCTCAGGACTTGAGGTTTAGCTGTAATTTCAGGTCTGACCTATAGGCCTTCTGTGTTCACAGAGCATGCACGATCAAGATGCCATCTAAGGAGGTGCCAAGAAGAAGAAAGGAAAAAAAATGTTTCAGATATGTATGATTTACACATTTAATCATCCCCAAATCCATCCCAAACATAGCAGCACAGTAGTTGGGATGATTTTATTGTTTCACTAAATTACATTTAATTCTTCCCATAGCACATTCTATAAACAAGGAACGCAAATGATGTCTCCTTCACCGTGTTCTTACAAAGGAAAATTGCTAAATTATTATGTTTGGCTTCTTGGAAGGTCATTTTTCCCTTTCTCTATATGGTTCAGACTTCTACATTTACATGTTTTATTTTCAGAAATGAATTTTAAAACTTGCTTAAGATTCAGTAGATGAAAAAAAATTCAGCGGTAAAATGAGCTGATTTAGTAGTTAAAGGAGCAGTAAAAGTAATCAAATCAACTCAAAGAATAACTATTAAGTATTTAGCTTTTATGAATTATACTGAAATAGAATACTGAGTGGTTTTCAAAAGAATTCAAGTAAAGTTGCTGACTGATTATTCAGGGACATTGATTTTAATATATGTAGACACTAAAATAAGCTTGCTATTCTTGACTGCTATTTAATGGGTAAATTATATCATTGTGTTTGTATGCATTATATATGTGCATGCTCTGTTTTTATAGTTTTACATATGTACCCATTCCCTCTCTCTCTCTATCTACATACCTACCTACATACACACACACACACACACACACACACACACACACACACACACACTCATACATGGTGTTTTCGAGAATAGAATGTGTTATTCACACACATGCAATTCCAATGAGACTAGAGCAGGTGATATTTAAAATAAAACTACTATAAGGAAATGATTTATGGATTGTGACTATTTTTATTATTCACTCATTATTTTAAAATTAAAGTCACAGGATCTATCTCTCTGAATCATTCATTGAAGAGTATTCAGTTCTTAATTTAAAACCAAATTTATTTTAGAATAATTGTGGTATTATTTATATTACCATCTTGCAAAATTATGGGATTTGTCTGATCAACTTTGAGGTTTCAAGCAAGTACGAAATGACCTTCAAGGGACAAATACTATTGAAGAATTCTTACTGCTCCATTTCATTGTCCTTGAAGGGCAGGGGTCTTTTCTTCTTCCACTAGGTTGCACTGTTGTACAGAAAACAGGGGAGGGGGAAGAAGAAGGAAAAGGAAAAGAAAAAGAAAAACAAAACAAAACAAAACCAAAACCCACAACTGCTTTGTGTCCCCACTACATAAAAATAGCCGCTTGCTGTGAGGAGACTTGTAACTGCTGCTCTGCAGTTTTTCACTAACAAGAGAAAGGAGAGAGATGAGAGAGGAAGAGATCCAATTGAGCATTCCCTCCCAACCAGAACAGTTGTGCTAGATTTTGTGAGAAAAAAATAAATTTTATTTTTGGTAGTAAGTACAAGGAGGTTGGCTAGCACTTTCCACATAAACATATAAAGAATGATATTCTGAGCTATTTCTCGAGATACTGTACTTGCCAGACATTGTTGGAATGTTAAATTCCATGGAGGTGAAGCACAGATCTTCTTAATGTGTCGCATTGTGATGGCTGATGATTATGTTTGCCTGCATAATTATGGTCATATAATTTAGTCTTCTCTCATTCTCCACCCCCCTGCCTTGGTATCATAGGCAATGTGATGCCCTTTTCAATGATTGAATGACTGGATCTAGGCAAAATTCTTCCCTTGTTCATTTTATCCAAACTTTATGAAGAGAACGTAGCATTGCCCATGTATCTGCTAAAATATTTCCCTGTCTATTTTTGAGCTGCTCTTTATCAAGGAAATTACTTACAGAGAATCTAGCAGGGGGAGGGGAGCTACCAGGTTAGTTCTGGTGTAAATCATCAGGAATTTTTGCTTCATGGATTAGCACCTCTTGTATCCTTCATCTCTTCAGGGCAGTAAGCTGAGACAGTCATAATGAAGACCAGAGCTATTGGCTACCACCACTGCTAAACTTTGAGGGCGAATAGGTCATCAAAAGACCAAAATCTGGAACTGGTTACTTCAGTTGGCTTGATATAAGCCTCACATTTAGTAATTGCTGCACTTCAAGGTTCTAGAGATTTTACTAATAACTTTCTGCTACCTAATTAATATCTTGTTGTGTAATGAATGTGACCATGACATGTTGCTACATTTTTGGTCCAAGGGTCAGGAGAGAAAAGAATAAAGACGGTGTATTATGTAAATTGGTTTTGTATATATATATATATATATATTTCAGAGATAAAATTATGATTTGGAAAATTATGTCTCATTCGTTGGAATAGAAGCTTTGTAAGGTTTCTGTATTTGAAACTTTCTCCAATCATAGGCTTTCCAGAGGTGACAACCTAGAGATAAGACTTCACCAATATTTATTATACACCCATTGATTCTATTCAGTTTTTATCAACTTCTAGGAAATGGAACAATATCACTTCATATTTTAAAAAATATTTTAATATTCTATGTATTTAAGAGAGAGAGACAGAGAGAGAGAGAGAGAGAGAGAGAGAATGGGCATGCCAGGGCCTCCAGCCACTATAAACAAACTCCAGACACATGTGCCACCTTGTGCATCTGGCTTTACGTGGGTCCTGGGGAA
This sequence comes from Zapus hudsonius, assembly GCA_004024765.1. Lineage (NCBI taxonomy): Eukaryota > Metazoa > Chordata > Mammalia > Rodentia > Dipodidae > Zapus > Zapus hudsonius. The sequence goes on from PVHP010006209.1 coordinate 37,481, forward strand.
TCCAACTCGGATCCTTTCTGCTTTGAAGGCAGATGCCTTAACCAGTAAGCTGTCTCTCCAGCCCTCACTTCATGTCTTTGTCAACATTTCCTTTCAGAGTAACATTATGTTATACATAGTATGATTTTTCTACTTCCTCTCCAATTTTGATAGTCAATATTCTCTACATGTTGAGGTTGTGCATATATTATTTAAATTGTTTTATTTTACAATATGATGATTTCTCTAAAGCATGACAAGAAGACACCCCAAATATGGGAGGTTTCCAGTAAGCACTAAGTGTGGAAATATATATGCACTTGCTTGGTAATTATGATTTATTTTCCAGTTGCTCTGGGTGATTTTTAAGCATTGTATTTTATGACTCACCATCAGTGGAATGAAGTTAAGATTATATCTAGTGTTATTGATACACAAAAAATTTAAGTTTATAATGGTTAATATAAGTTTCAAGTTTGTGAACAACAGTTGTAGGTTTGAACTCAATTCTCTTATTACTGTTATTATTATCTCAAACAAATATATATATATATATATATATATATATATATATATATATATATATATATATATATATATATATATATAATTTCAACTTTTCCATGAGTCCAACCTCAGCTAAACTATAGCTACAGGTTTATCGAGCTCTTACTATATACTCAACTCTGATGAGATTACACAAATTAAAAAGCAACTTTGCTGATCTTGGGACACTTATGGCAAAATTGAGGAGAGGAGCAGTATCTACAGACAGAAAGTATGTGAATGTAAAAGGTAGATCCAATTTTAGATGGCATTATTCAAGCTTTCTTCACAATCAGAGATGGCAGTCCTTCTTGAAAGGTACTTATTATCAAATTCAAATAGAAGCCATGCATTAACCCAATCACGCAGCAGCTAAGGAGGTTCATCTGCCAAGCAGTGGGAAGGCATTAAGGTAAGGCATTAAATTCAAACACCTAGCATTCAAACATGTAGAAATAAAAGAGTTCCTAGAGACATGACAAAATGAGTATAAACAGTACACCCTATGGATTGATTGGGTCATAGATCTTAAGGAGGAAGTGGTGGTTTTGACCTACACATGAAAAGTAGATTTTGCACATTCGTTTATTTGATGGAAGGCTAGGAAGCAATACTGATATTTATTCAATGAGCAATTTTGTCATATTGATGACTTCTAGGCAGGAAAATTTAAGGGCATTTTAGAAATACTTGTTATCAGAGAGAGATTCACTGAAACTAGTCAATGGAAAAAAAGGGTGAACTGGTCTAAGTATTTGAAGGATTAGAAGCTTTCTAGGTACTCATGAATTCTTACTAATAAATTTTAGACTCACATTTAATTTCATAAGGTATCCTTCCTAACACAAAATGCTACAATACTATATGCCATTAGTGCCTAATAGTGTCTATAATATAATTCATACTTACTAAACACTTGTGGGATTAAAATTACTTTAGATTTTGCATGAGCTAATCCATGCCTGAGGAGTGCCAAGTGAATCCACATGTTAAATAAATACCCTCTGGATACTCTCTATCGGAGAGTGTGATGAGTATACGTTAACTTAGATATACATTTCTGAATTGGCTAGATTCTATTGTCAGTCACCTCTTTGTAAATCACAGTGAGTACAAGTATGAACTGTATCAAAGATTATACAGATATTATATTAGGACATTTTGGTTAGAATGAGACAACATCTGAAAATTTTAGTAACAATTCCACATCAATCTCATAAATTAGTACATGACAGGAATACCAATCACAATCAGACATGCATATGCTATAAATTCATTGTGAATATGAAATATAAATCTGTTAGTGTCCATGAAAATTTCTAAGGGTTGTTTGGTATTTATCATGGACTTGAAATCACATCTATTTTCTTTCTGTGGGAAGAGAACCCAATAGAATTATTCTGCATCTATTTCAGGAGTGAATCCAATGACCCAGCTAATCTTAAAACAGGGTTGGCAGACAATTTCAAGAAAAAAAGAAAACTAAAGAAATATATTTTTTATATAATACATAGAGATTTATTCTTAACTTAAAATTTCTTGATTCTACCAAATGCTTTGGATGGCTTATTGATTTTGATTTTGCAAATGAATAATGTAAAATTCATAAGGAAAATAATTTTAAATAAGTATGAAAGTGTGTCTAACACCCTGTTGCTCCCCAAGACTTGAGGAAGTAATAGACCTACAGGAATTTTAAAAAAAAGGCAACAAAGGAGCGAGGTGATGGTTGCCTTAAACCAGCCATTATTTTTTCATGTTATTTTCACTGTGTAGCAATGATTTTCACATTTTATCTATGGGTAGAAATAATTGCTCTTTATGAAATTGTACATACTCTGTCTTTACCAGTGAGCATCATAAAATCTCCACTATTCAGTGAATATTTTACTTAATTTTTAATTTCTAATTCAATGAGGGCTTCTGTCAGAAGAGTCTTGCTGATAAGAGACCTAGACTTAAACATTTGGTGGACAAGATAAGTGCTTCTGTTACCTGTGCGATCAGTATGGAGAACAGAAATAATGACTTTGACAAGTATAAATCACTCATATCCGTGCCTTACAGTAACATCAGGCAATGCTGGAGGGTGATGATATGCAATGAACTAGTCCAATTACCATGACTATGTGCGTCTTCATATTAGTTTAACTCATATCTAAATAAAATATATAAGGAAAGAAAAATTATCCCTGTAAAGCCCATACCTAGAGTTATTATACTGAAACCAATTCTTAAATCCAGGTTTTAAGCATACACACAGAAATTCTGCACTCATAATTATTTAGGTTATGAATTCAAAATTAAATTATAAATCAATCTGTCTTTTGTAAAAGCTATATTTCCATATAGGATGCTGCATCTTTCGTCATTTGCATGATTGTGTTTCTTCTCTCTTCAATATGCTTACCCTGTACATTCTGCTCACCATTCCACTCCTACCATCATCTCTCTATCTGATTCTCTTGTATAGTAACAGACAACTGCCCCTGGATAAATACTTATTATATTTGTTATAGTTACTCCCTTGTTTTCTTTTAGTCATTTTTAAAAGGAAGAAATAAGATGACTGATGGCTAGAAAAGTAACCTGGACCTCTCCTCTTTTCCTTCAAACTCATCTTATACTCTCTGGTTAAGCTAAGCTGTGACCACTGATATTCTCCTGACTGTACCAGCTCATCCAAGTCATTTCTGTCCTCCCGTGTCCATGAGATGTGAGCCAGATTTCTCATTATAATTCTGTGTGTAAAGAATTGTGAAAACCATGCATACAGAGTTACTAGCGGAAATATTCCAGTTCTCCATTCCTCTATAGCAGCTCCTTGTTAGAAACATAAAAGCATATAAAATTATCATTCCTGGGATTCGGAGAAAATTAAATCATTTTAACCTCTCCTTTTTTGTGTTTCCTGAGGGGGGAAATAGCTGTGGCATCAACAAAATATGATCCTTTTTATTAAGGAAATCGCAACTATAAAAATGATAAATATTCACAACAGGAGACAAGTAATGGCAACAGAAAATAGAAATAGAATATTTTAAGCTTGAAACACTGTGTTGGTCATATACCCAGGCCACAGGGAAATAAATCATGGCTAAAATGTTGAATAGCATGTTAAGAATATAATGCTCCTTGTTTATAATTTCAAATGTTACCATCTCTGTTATAAGCAGTTGGGGGGACATCATGACTTTACCTTTTGTTATTTATACATTTAAAACATTATTTGGATTCAAAATTTCAGTCCAATTGTTAAACTGGAGTCCTCAAGATTAAATTCCAGTTTAATATAATTCACAGATTTATTTAGCATCCTTAAATATAAACATTAAATTTCCTTAATAAATTAAATAATTAAATCTCCCTAGGCATGAGCTATTTATGCATAGAAACTATTGTATAGCATTATTTATAGCAGGAGGAATACTGTCAGTATTACTAGAGAATGTGTGTGGCAATGAACTTGGACTCTGCAGCTTGGCTCACGCTGAAGCAGCATTGTGGTGCTGGACACTCCTTGGAGAGCTTGATCGGAGGCTTTCTCCTTGTCCATTCTTTCTCATGATAAAGCCCAAGCATGCTTTACACATCACCAGCCCCACTCTGAGTGACATTATTTTTTCAAGCTTTTCATCTTTGCAGGGTTTATAAGATAGTCTTTCACCTTTTAAACTCTCTACTCTGTGTGTGTATGTCATATGTGTGTGTGTGTGTGTGTGTGCTTGTACATATCATGTACCGTGTATGGGAATCAGAGGCTAACTTTGGGTGTTGGTATTCACCTTTTATTTTCTTTCAGGATACCTAACCTGCAGGCATCCAGGGATTCTGCTTTCTGGGATCACAGATGTACACTACGTCATCTGGCTTTCCATGGGTGTTGAGGATTCAAACTGAGGTCCTTCCATTAACACAGTAGGCCCTCTTTACCCCAGAAGGTGTTCATTATATAAATGTTTTTTGGAGGGAGTTAGGAGATGGCTCAGCAGGTGAGAGTGCTTGCCACTTAAGCATGAGGACCTGACAAAGCCTTAGAGTAGTTTTGAGACTCCCCAAGTATTATCCTCCAGCATCCAAACTGAAAGCGGGGATTTCCCAGGTACATTTGTAACACTGGGCCTGTGAGGTGCAAAGACTAGAGAATCATTGGAACTTGCTAACAATCCACAGCTCCAGGTGGAGGGAGACACTGTTAAGTTTGTAAGTGGATGAGAGTTCAAGGATGGCACTGGACATTCTCCTTTTACCTTTGTGTATGTGCTCATGGGGCACATACATATTCAAACACACATACATATGCCTCAGTAACATCACATACCCACACATCATACTCCATACAAACTACACACACATAGACCCATGCCAAAACAGAAAAAAAATCTATTTGCTTTGTTGTTGTTATTTTTAAACAAAGCCTAATCCTCAATAATGTTGAGGCTGCCTTAGTATAGAGCCATCAAAATTTCTTGACATGGTCTCACCTGTTGAAAGGTGTAGACCTCAAACTCAACTCACATTATGTTTTCATCATATCAGGTGTAAGTGCTTTAAATTCAAGTAGCTGTGTGTGGATAGTGACTACATTCCACAACTCTGGACTGTGAGCTCTCCTGGCTAGAATGGGGTCTTAATCTTTCTATCTATAATACCATGCACAATACATAATAAACATGTTATACATGTAAATAAAAGCAATATGTAGAGAAACAGAATATATGATGGTATAAGATCTATGAATCAAATGAATATCAGTAAGTTCCTTTAGTATTCTTCAGAAAGCAAAGCTCTTGACTGCTAGGTAATTAGTAGGGCCATTATGGAAGACAGTTCAGAGGGTATTCAGCATCTTAAAAACACCACTAGTATATAATGCAGCCATTTTGCTATGGAACTTATATCCAGAGAAGATGAAATCAAGATGTTTGAAGGCATTTCTGCATCCACACATTCCTTGATACAATGTTCACAGTAACCAGTATATACAACCAGCCTATGTGCACTAACACAAGAAAGAAATTCTGGCATATGCTATACTCTGTAGACTACCATTTAGTGTTAAAAAGGGAATTCATGTCATTTCTAGCAATACAAATCTTCCTGGGGGACATTATATTAAATGCAATAACTCAGACACAGAAAGATAAATTGTACATCATCCATTTACATGAGAAATTTGAATATATTGAATTCCCTGTAGAAGCAGGAGCTAGAATGAAGGTGACCAGGGCTAGGTTAGGGTGTAATGTTGATCAAAGGTTACATAAGTTTAGTTAAGTTAGATAGAATGACTGAGTTAAGAATATTGACTATGTTATATGGTGATTATAACTAACAACAATGTATAATGTTCTTGAAAATTATTACATTTGGGTTTTTTTTGTGTGTGTTCCCTGACAAAGGAATAAATAAGTCCTGGGGCAATCTTGGCTCTTTAGCTTCATTGAGCTATTTTACAATAAGTATTAATACATATAATTATGAATAAGTATAGAGAGATAGGTAAATACATTTTGGTAATTAAAAAATAGTCAAATTGTTTTCATCCACAAGAGAATATTAAGACATGAGAATGTGGGATTGGCTTGGATAGAAGACTGTGACCTAGTAAGTTATTGATGATTACTAGTAGCTAATATTAACAAGACTTCATAAATTAATTTTTGAGTGCATTGTGTTGTTTATGTATGTGCAAGTGCAGATGTACTTACCCCAGGGGTGTGGAGACCATGGAGAACAGAGGGTGTTCTTCTCTTATTGTTCATGTGTGATTTTGTTTCCTTTAGATGGGTTCTCTCCAGTAAACCAGAGCTACTGTCTCCCAAGAGCCCCAGCAATTCTCTTGGCCCAATCTCACCCCACCCCTCCACACTCCTCTCAGCGACGGGAGTTATGGACCTGTGTGGCCATACCCAGATTTTTACATGGGTTTCCTGGGAGTGAAACTTGGTGGTCTCTGGACCAATAAACCCTCTTCCTTAAGCAGCAGAAACCCCCCCCACTTTTGACTTCCCCAAGTAAGTTATCACTCTAGCTCAAGATGACTAGTACTCACTTTATAGTCCCAGGCTCATGTCAAACTCCCAACAATCCTCCTGTCTCTAAAGTTGCTCAAGCAAGGGACAAGAACATAATCACTAATCCATCTCCCCAGCTTGAAAATTCACTTTCTTTGAACCAGGGGAAAAAACAAACTAGAATGAGATTGGTCAGAGCAGAGATAGGTCAAGTTAATAGCTCCCTGGTTCCTAGAGTGTCTGTTAAAATCATGAAACATGAAGCTTTGATTACATTGAAGGGGTTCCTAAATAAAGAATTATATTAGAATTCTGTTATGTGTTTCTTTAAAGAAATCATTCCACATCAGATTATTTTAGGAATACAAAACTGATAGTTGCTAAAATAAAAAAAAAATTTCCTTTAACTTCTCCTTGTTGTAGTTAGGCTAGCAGAGCAGTATTTGTTGAAAATCCTTTCTACAGGTAACATTGCATTATTGCAGTCTAGTAGTCCGGACTATTTTATTTTTCAGGAACCAAAAAAAAAAAATACAACCAAAAATTTCAAGACATAAAAGCATTTGAGAAAAAATATATATGTCTTCATATTGAAACTCATTGCTCTGGTTGCCTGAGAAACATAGTGAGGAAGACAAGAGAAAGTTTGGGTTAAGCAAAGTAGAGGGCAGTATTACACTGTCTGTTTGCTGGTCAGGTTAGAGAGCTAAAACAAAGAGAGTTACTGAAGGGCTAGTGGACAATTAATCTCAGAAATGATTCCTCATTTTCTACTGGCAATAGAACTGAGCCCCAAATATTTAGGATATCTAGTACAGGGTCCTGTACTTTTATCTTTCATGAATTTCTGGAAATCAGATTTCTTCAACATGTATTCTTTTAGATTTCTCCTGTAAGAGACTTTTTTTTTGATAAGATAGAGAATTATTTAAGATATTTCAAAATAAATGTACTTTATTAGGATATGAACAGAAAGGCTCACTTTCAACTATGCTGTCCATTTTTAATAAAAACTTGTTGAATCAGACAAAGAAATATGAAAAGCAAGGGCATATTAGATTTTAATGCAATACAGATATAGCTGGGAGGGGTTAACTATTTTAGGGACACATGAACTTATCTTTGAGGCACCATTTTTAGTCTTTGCCACTAACTTGAAAGTATTTCAGGTCTGTTACTGCTTAAAATATTTAGGGCAAAATAAATTCATATGAAATTAATTTTCCTTACCCTCAGGAGACTCATGTTAGCCCAAACATAGTTAGAAATTAACAGGAACCTGTTTTTTTTTTTTTTTTCTACTTTTCTACTTGCTACTGACAGAGATATCTTTGATATACTTGGTATGGAAGCCTGGGGATTAGCGTTTCCTGTTATTTTCTTCAAGATTTTTCTTATTAGTGTTCAAGTGTAACTATAGTGGAGCTATATACAGTGAGTGTGGCTTTAGAAATCTAAGCTCTTCTCTGCAGGACTATAAAGCTCACTGAGTGTCTCCTACAATGAAGCACATCTCTTCTTTTGTAATAGCTCAGCGATGGTGGAGAGCACTCTGATTCTTCTGAACTAGCAGGAGAAGCTACCCAAGGTGTAATTCAAATCATGGCAAGTTGATTTAGTTCCAAAACTATGTTATCCCTGCCAGATTTTTCTTTATCGTTGTTTATGCATCATGTATAGCAACAGTCTGCACCTGAGAGCATTCCATTCATTTGAACGGAATAAATGAGAAGAAATAGGTTTCCTGAGCAGGAAGTCAGAAGCTGATGTCCAGTGATGACTTTTTCCAGTAAAAACACTGTTTTCTATGCATCTCTGATTGCAAAGCTCTCTGTGTCCCACACACTTGATATATATCATGCTAACTAGTCAACCTAAAGGTTAAAAATGGTATCAATGGATATCATCATTTTTTTTCTGATTTCATCTTTTTCTTTGATCTTAATTTAAGAAGTAAATGGGGGAGTAGTGGTATTTTCTTTGCGATATTATATTCAATAATTTAATTTTATAAGTATTATCTCAAGTTGAGTGATTATGTAAAATTTAAGTGTACACACATATGAAGTTATTGTGTTTTGATAATTAAAATGATTATGACTACATGCTCCTATGCTTTCTTTGAGTTATATTAACTAGAGAAAAATATTCATTTTTAAGAAGTGATTTTGGACTGGGGAGATGCCTCAGTGGTTAAGGCACTTTCCTGCGAAGCCTATTGACCGGAGTTTAATTCTCCAGTGCCCACATGGAATTGGAGGCACAGAGTGGTGCATGCAGCTGGAGTCCATTTGCAATGGCTAGTGGTCCAGGCTTGCCCATTCTCTCTGTCTGTCTCTGTTCTGTCTTTCTCTGCATATAGATAGATAATATATATATTTTTTAATTTAGGAAGTAATTTTTGTATATGTGTATTTAGTTGAATCTTATCTTTTGGTATTTTCGGGCAATGAGGATTCAATGTAAATCTTGAGCATTCATCCTGTTGTATTCTTCCATGTGTTGTTTTTAAAACTACCAAAAATAAAAGAGAAAATTCATACCTGTGGAGTCTACTTGACTGAGAAGTGAAATAGTTACAGTCACACACATTACCTTAAAATTAGCACCTATGTTGTTCCCTAGAGTGTGTTCTGAAATTTCTGAAATGGCCACACAAAGATTTGTGTTCATTAAATTGCACTCTTGTTTCTGCAACTTCGTTCTGGACAGACTATCATGTAGCCAGTTTGAAATGTGTGCACATGTACACACACACACATTTTATAAAAATCTTTTCTTCATATTTTACCATTTATATTTTTAGTAAATCTGTTTCTCAAGTAAGAGAGCTAGATACATGAAGAATTTTTGAATTATATATAACACTTTAAGCATTCCTATGTACTTCATTTTTCATTATTATTCCTTTAACAAATAGGTGTACAGTAATTTAAAAACTATTCATTTGTGGGCTGGAGAGATTGCTCAGTGGTTAAGACCCTTGCCTGCAAAGCCTAATGACCTGAGTTCAATTCTCCTGTACCAAGGTAAAGCCAGATGCACAAAGTGGCCCATTCATCTGGAATTTGCTTGCAGTGGCTAGAGACCCTGGCACATCCATTCTCTTTCTGCTTGGAAATAAATAAATAAAATATTTTTAAAAATATTCATTTAACAAATACAGATTAAATATCTGAAATGTGTGAGAACTTTGCTGTTTTCTCCTTACAAACAGCAGATCACAAGGTCTACTCTGTACTGATAGAACTTGGGTATCCTTACTCATACTCTCTCTGTGTGTGTGTGTGTGTGTGTGTGTGTGTGTGTGTGTGTGTGTGTGTGTGTTTCTGGGGTCTTTTTTTGAATATTTCATTAAGAACTAGTAAACTCAATTTCAATTTTAGGTTTGGATATTTGGTTACTTGTTAGCATCTTCCAGTTTTAAGCTTCATTAAAACAATCAGCAGTCCTCTGGCGAAGCAGCCTGTTTCTATTACGTCATTTTTAGAAGAAGCAGCTGCTTGCTCTTCTTGCTTGCTCTGGAGCGCCATTCCTTTTCCCATAATAGACACTCCACTGCTTTCAATTCAAAATTCCCGACTGCAGATAACGTAACCCAATGAATACTTCCTTTTAAGATAATCTCATCTAGCCTTATTTTCCTCAGAAGAAGATCCTAATTTGCTTTCAAGGCAGTCTAAAGATTAAATGAAATCAGGTGACAATTCCTGACATTTCTCTGAAATTTGCCTAGTAGGTTTTACCTTGACAACTATTCATTCAGTTTTCTTAGTTCAACTCCATGAAGTCATACAATCAATCAATCAATCAATCAATCAGTACCAAACACAAAAAAAGATATTCCCTCATTAAGCAAATTATTGATACATTTTTGGAATTTTTCTTCTGATTTAACTTCTTCAGGCCTTTAAAATTCCCTTCAACCCTGTAGGAAAGCATTTCTTTCCCAGACAGCTCATGTCTGATGGGACTGTCCTGAGTCCATGTCTTTGTGGTACCCATCAGAGAAAATGATTTCTGACCTGTATAAAGTAAGCCCAGGTGATTACCTATCCAGTTTGGGCCATTAGATGTCTGAGCAGATAACTTTTGAGTAGAGGCATTTTTTAGAAAACAGCTTACGTGCTGGGTTGACACATTTTAAATTTTGTCTGTATTCCTTTTCATAGGAATCTCTTGAATGACCTCTCTTTCAAATCCTTTGCAATTGTTTTTTGAAAGAACAGCTGATGTTTTCTGTTTTTGGTTTACTATCAATTCTATATGTTAATAGAATATCTACTATGTGTCAGCTATAGTCTAGATGATCTTCTAGACATAGAAATTACAACAAAACTTAAGTCTGATCAGGCCCATGTGGAAAACATGCGATTTTGGAGAAGGTGTTTAATGGCTAGACTCAGTTCAATGGGCATTCATTTTAAGTTACACTGAAATGTAGAAAATTGTCTGATCTACCTCTACAATTCCAGGAGGTTTGTGTTAGCTGGGTCAAACATACAAGAGGGTCAGAAAGTAAGCATGACGAGGTGAAGTGAAGAAGGGGCAGCCTGGTAGGCATAGGATGGCATATGAGTAAAGCCTTGAGGATCAGCACAAACGTGGTTTGGGTGTAGAGCTGATGCTGGAGTGAATGCGATGGAAGGAAAAAAAGCCCAGAAGAGGACTTGGCTTGAGTGACAGAACAAGCAAACAAACAAATGGCTTATATTAACCTGTGCCCAGGGACTCATGAATCAAGTTTTTAGAATGTTTTATGTGGCACAGAATGCAGAATGAAGTTAGAAACAATAGTGACTCAAAAAGGTTAAAGGAATAATTTGGATGACAGCTAATGAAGGCTGAAATGGAAGTACTGGTTATTGGTTGTAATGTTTGTGTTAAATGAGTTTTTTCTGCATATTATGTATAAAAAGTTAATGACCAGAAGATTTTATTTAACTGCTCTTCTATGACACCTTTAAGCTAGACAGAAACACTGATTACTAGCTACCATCCTTATCTGTTGTTACAAGAAATCCACTTAACTTTCACACTGGCCATGTCTCTATGTTTTTATCTACAAGGATATAATAGAACTGTAAAATTATTCCTGATTCAAGGATGTATTTATAAATATTTTTAAAATGAATTCCTAATATCTACTAGAAATTGTAATTTGAATGGTCACATAAGCAAATAGAAACTTACACATTTTAAAAAATATTTTATTGATTTATTTATTTTAGACAGAGAATGAGAGAGAGAGACAGTGAGAGAAGTGGAGAGAGAGAGAGAGAGAGAGAGAGAGAGAGAGAGAGAGAGAGAGAGAGAGAGAGAGAGAGAAAGGGTACACCAGGGCCTCCAGTCACTGCAAGGGAACTCCAGACAAATGTGCCACCTTGTACATCTGGCTTTACGTAGGTACAGGGAAATCAAAATCAGGTCCTTTTGCTTAGCAGGCAAATGCCTTAACTGCTAAGCCATCGCTCCAGACCCCAAATTTACACATTTTTGAAAATTCAAAAAATTTTTTATAAGAAATCTCAATATGTGTATGTATGTGAATGCATATATATATAATATGTAGGTACATAATATTTTTCAGTGCATATTGAAATAATTCCCATTTAAACCTGAAATGGAAAATTATTAGAAAAAGTATACAGTTGGTTTCCTTAGTCCGTTCTAGAAGCTTGTGCACACTAAAAATGCAAATGTAATAATTGCTCATTTACTGATTGTGATGGATAAGTTTTGATGTCAGCTTGATCTTTCAAGTAATCTTAGGTGGGTCTCTGAGGATGTTCACAGGAAGGCAGCCTCTCAGTAGGGGGCAGGATGTAAGGAAGCTCAAAGGAGCTAGAAGTAAACATCCTTTCCTGTGTGGGCCATGCAGGAAGGAAATTCCAGAGACTCAGGAAGCCATTTAGTCTGGGATAGAATTGCAAGACCCCACCCTAGTACTATATAAGGGTGAAAGAAATTCTCTCCTTACCCTCCTGCCTGTTCCCTGTTCTGTGTGTGTGGTGTTGGTGATGGGTTTCTCTCTCTGCTCGGACCTGTGAAAGAGGGCCAGCCTCTTTCGCTGCTTCGGAACTTCCCCTCAATCTTTAGTTTCAATAAATACTTTCCTTCCCCAAATTGTGCCCGGTTTGAAGATTCATCCAAGCAGTGTGTGGCTGATATTTCCTTAATATTTACAAGGCAGAAGGTTAACCAACTCCTTATAGAATGATGGAGTCAAACAAAGCCTCAACCAAAAGTTATCTTTATTAACTCTACATTTTTTTTCTTAAATGTTTTCCCATTTCAAATACTTTTATAGAACCTAATGTGGGAAAAAACAAAACAAAACAAACAAAAAATAACTTTCAATATAGAAAGCTATAAAGTCAATGGAGTCAATACTTAAAAGGCTTCTCTTCTTATGTTTACAAATCTGGAATCAAGGCAGATTTCTTAATAGCTTCAGACAAACCACAACTTCTTTTGTGATGGCACAGGAGCCACATACTCATATAAACTCTTATCTGAAATGACTAAATAGAGTTGTTTTTCCCTTTGTCTACCTCTCATTTATTCTTAACCATCCTCTGTCTTCTGTTCTCTGTGTCTTTTCCATAGGTCTCTCTCCATGTTTATTTAGTAATTTATTTATTTTTTATTTTACTTTCTTGTTTATTTCTCTAGGAATCCCTCAGGCCCAGGCCACTCTGGGCTCTTCTTGTTCTTTTTTCCTCCTGGCTGTCAGCTTAATATGCCTGCTGTTTCTTTCCTTTTCAAATATTCCAAGCTTAGTTCTTGCTTTCTTCAATTCTGTCTTTCCTTAGTTAACAAAAATTTGATTCCTCTCCTTATTCCTTTCTTGCATTACCTCTTTTGTTCTGCACTCCTGTTAGGTATATTTGTTCTTATGGATAAATACTTCCCTCCCTCAACTTTTCTCAGCTCTCTCCAATTTTATCTTTTTAGATTCCTTTCTTGATTTCATTGTTGCCTTCCACATTTTTTCCTGATTATTTTTTTTTCATTCCGTATGTCTTTTTATTCCATTAGTTAGTCATAGTTACAATACAATAATAAAGTCATTTCAAGTTTCTTGCTGAAAAGAGCATCTTTTGTTGTTTTGTTTTTAATCTAATAAACTTCAGTGGATGCACTAAATGCATTTTTAAAAAGAAATCCACAGTTCATCCAGTTGCTTTATGAATGTTGTTTGTGCTGCCTGTTCATTTTCCATAGCTACCTTAAGAAGCTTAACTCTTTGCTTACATGACAGAAATGATATCAGCGACAAAGTTCAGAAACTACATTCAGACTGTTCTTTGATGGAATTGATTTACAGGTTTTTTTTCTTTTGTCTATGTGATTCAGAGAAATCTTAACCCAATCCATATGTTTAGTGTATGCATACCAGGTTTCCCCTTTATTGGTGAGTGTGCTGATGTCCCAGCATGTTTGGGGAAGATGATAATGCTGACCTCTCTCATCAAAGCTTGTTAAGCTCATTCCTGCATGTGATGCTACTTTCATGCCTGTCAGAGGAGGATTATCTAGGAAACTCTTACTAACGGGAAAAGTATTGTCTATCCTTGCTTCTGCAGATTGGAGCTGGATATTAATCGTGCCTTCATTACTAACAAATCCGGCATCTGTCTTGAGGGGTGAGGCAAATATATAGCAGAATGTCCCTCGTGTTTCCACTATGACGTTCTACTGTGATCATATATTAACAATCAACAAGATTGAAAAATGCTACAAAAATTGCAAACTACTTCCTCTGTAGCCTTGTGACAGAAATAGTCTAAGGTTTTGGGTGGATTACCAGTGCTTAAAGAAGGCTTTCCCTTGTCTTATGACACATGGTGTCAAGAAGCCCCATGACCACTGCCCTAGTTCTGTCTTGTTTAAATGCAAAAGTCAGTCATTTAAATATGTAAGCAAACAAAAATGTAAATGATAGATGTTGATTGAAATATGCAAAATAGGAAATATTTACTATTACACACACATACACACATGTAATGTTTTGGGGGGGGAATGGGTGAAGTAAAAATATTTTCTCCAAATTTTTTTTGTATTTAACTATGGAAAAATCAGAATTATTTATTAGGTTGTTTTTAGTAAGAATTTAAAATACACTTCTATCTTTCAAAGGCTATATATATTTGCATCTGTATATGTTTATGCGCCTGTCTATTTATAGACTTGTGAGAGTGAAAGCAGTCTGTTCTGACATGAGAAACCACACACACACACACACACACACACACACACACACACACACACACACACACACACACACACACACACACACACACACACTCTTTCGCAAAATACTATGGATGAGAGTGACACTGAGTAATGTATTGCATAATGCTTAAAAGAATGACTTAATCCTGAATAAAAGAGGATTTTACAAACAAGACTTCAATTCATAAAGGAGAAATTTCTAGTCAAATGAATATTACTCCCAGAGTATATGTTGAGAGTAAAAGTTTATAGCTTCTATATAATAAGAAAAAAAACTTTTAGTTATAGAAATCAAGTTTTTACTTTTACAATTTGCTGTTGTCTGTCATTTCTTCAGAAGAAAACAATAATGAAACACTCCACATAGATGATATAGAAACAAAAGATGCTTCTTGGTTAGAAAACAAAGTGTTATGGTACTTTAAAAATTGTCATCTTTCTCAGTATTCCAAGACTTTTCTAATTTTATTACTTCACATCTGACTAACTAAATAACATTGAATAATTGGTTATTGTAAAGACATTATCTCATAACCCTAGTTTTGGCAAAAACAAAACAAAAGAAAAGTCACCAAACCATCACGCTGAAAATAGGAATGTCTTCTTGGATGCACCATGATAATTGGCTTCTTGATGTTTGTACTTTGAAAACCCACGCAGTTGCACACAAAATGTTATGTCCTCCTGCGTCCTAAGGAATTACAGATTCAGCTCCTGCTCCTAGACATGTGCAGGTAGCCAAACAGCAAGTCATACTAGGTGCTAGAAGTAAAGATGGGAAGCATTCTTTTCCTCTGAGGAATGTCATCTTATTTATTCTCTCCCTGTTTACTGTCTTCTCAGTGAACATTACTGCACATCTGCTGGCTTTACATTTCAATGTCATGATCTAACATCTGATAACATTGCTATACAAAACCAGAATAAGTTCTACAATTAAATGAGCAATTTCTCATTCTGCATTTAGTTATTGAACAAAGAAGATCTGCCAACTACAACAGCACCAATCATGCTATTAAAATATATGGAGTTTCCTATGAAATATTGTACAACAAAAGTTGAAATTTAAGTAAACCTCTTCTGGTGAGGATATAATAATTAGTCAGAGAGCTATTGAATATGAAATTAGATGATAATGAATCCTGTGAGTCCCTTTTTCTTTTCTTCAAACCAAGGTAACATGTAAGGTAACATGCCTCTTACGTTAGATAGTATTTATTTTCCTAAAGGCATCGGAACAGTTTTAGGAACAGTTGTTTGGTATTTCATATTCGCGCATCCAGCGTTTCCCTGTATGCAAAGGGGATGGTAGAATAATTTGCAAAAACTATATATTTCAATGGACAGCTACATGGTAGTTGTTAAAGTGCCTATGGAAACATATTCTTAAAAAATAAGCATTTAGGAAGTGTTACTGATCTTTTAAGAAAAAGAATTTATTTAATACACATTTAAGTTAGCTCAGAGGTGCATTACATAGAATGGTTTTTAGAACAAATACTCTGCAGGAAGTACAATGGTTTCACATATTCTGAATACCCGTCCCTTCAATTAAATATGAATAAGTACCACTCCTGTCTTTTTTAATGTTGTTTTTAATGTTATTTTTATTTATTTTAATAGCACTTTTCACTAACCGCATTTTTAAGGCTTTGTTACTTGCCCTTCTCATTCTCAACTTAGTAGAATGATATAAATGCTTCTGGGAACAGGAAAGAACAAAGACAATGTAGTAGAACATCTGGAAATTTCAATGATTTAAAATATTATGTTGCAGACTCTTGAGAAACCATGGGCAGAAATGGTTAAAAGAGACTCACTCATAAAGTATTTGATATAAGATCTGCTGTATTTGGTCATACATTCTGCAGTGGTTTGCCACTTAAACCCCACATCACACCTCCGTGTAACGAAGCATTGTTCCCTCCTAGGTAGATCTTTCTCTGGAAATGACTCTGGCTCCCTTCTCAGCCGTGATGTCTCTGGTGGTTAATTTATCCCGGTGCCTTAAATGTGAAGGTAAACCATTAAGAGGTGCACACCAGAGGTATGGTTTCATAAACTCGTTATGTCTTTCTTTTCTTTTCCTTCTTTCCCTCAGTCTTTTATTTTTCCCCCTAAAGGGAAAACTACTTTTTCGTATTAGACATGAAAGAAGCACAAAATGAGAATTTAAAATGATCAAAGCTGAATGGAGTTTGTATCATTTTCTTTTCTTGCTTTAGCCTTTGTCACTGTAATACAAATGTCACGGAAGTGAGAATAAAACATCTCAGGCTTTAGGATTGAATGATAGCTCATTCATATGACAATGCCTGCACTGAGGACAGAGCATTTCTCAGAATGTGGCCATTCTTGTGGCAGAGATTATAATGACAAGAAGAAATGGGGCAAAATTAACCAATTCTGGGATCATTATAAAGAAATCTTGCATGTAGCCTCTAATGCGGTACTATGCATTGTATTAGGCGAGGGATAAAATGGAGGATGAAAAGAAAAAGAGGCTTCTTTAGGTCCAATTGCAACTTTTAGTGTCATTCTTGCTCAGGGAGCCTGTTCCCGAAGATCTCTTTTGCGACCAGTAGGTGTCACCATAGTCAACGAAAATACCCCAGGGGCTTGGAGAAGGGATTATTAGCAGATAGAACCCTACAAAACACAATGAAAATAAAGCAGACACTTCATCAGCCATAAATTTTGTATGAAACGAAACAAAGGAAAAGCTCTGGATAGTTCAGGTTTTAATTTTCTCAGAACAAAATCTCCTACAGTGACAGGAGAGTCTACTGAGGTCCTGGAGAACATGGCTGAGGCCATGCTGTGAGGATCTGTAGCTACTGGTCTTTACTCCCCTATTGGACAGACAGGGCCTGTTGCTTTCTTGGCAAGTAGCTGGGGCTGCTGATTAACCCTTTCTTGGACTTGACTCACTCTATCATCTTGATTTAAGATGAATAAGAGACAGAGATGCTGGAGAGAAGTGGACTAGTTCCTTCTCACTTGTTTTGAAGGAGCTGGAGGCTGATCACTCTCTTACAATATCGGTGTGTTGGTAAACGTGTATGCATTTACACACACACACACACACACACATATATATATATATATATATATATATATATATATATATATTCCAATGGAACAATGTTTCATTGGGCAGTTTTTACAAGTCATAGGCAATATAATAAATCAGATCCTTGTGAGCAGCTTCCAGATGAGAATGAAATGCCACACACACACACACACACACACACACACACACACACACACACACACATCTTACATTTCTTTTCCCCTTACAATTTTGTAAAGCTCTTTTCACTCCTAACTGCTTCAGTTGGTCACAAGATTAGTTGCATAGCCACAGAGATTTCACATTTTAAAAGTGCCTGGTCCGCATCCTACCCAGATCCCTCCTTATCTGCTCTCTTGTACATGAAATCTTGAGGATTGAGTGAGGAGTAACTTCAAAACGTTTATACTTTTATATCAGCATTTCCAAATCTTTTATGATCTAATTATCTCAGTGATATGGTCTGGTTAAACATAGGTGAGTATACAGTTGGCTCAGGGTTGAAGCCATCTCAGTTCCTGCAAAGGATGGCAAGGCCACATGCGACCCAACCTCAGAGGACTTTTAACACTGACTGAAATTCTGATAACCTGAGGTGATATGTTTAGCTTGTCCTGAAGCTTGTCCTAAGAGTGTTCTGGTTTTTTTCTGTGTCCCTTGAAGTGCTGGTAAAGGTGACAGGCTCACAGATCTCTTTTGTTCCAGTCTAAAAAAATCAGTCAGATTTCCATTAGTCCTCATGGCTCTTTTGAGCACCAGGCTTTTATTTCACACTTAAAAGAAAATCTGTCAAGGATTTCGCTCACCAAATATATCCTACCTACAAACGTCAGATGGTGATGATTACATTGTACATACGAGGCAGCCATTAAAAAAAATCTAGTCTTCTGACCAGCTCATTCTATACCTGTGAAATAATGACCATTATTTGTAATACTAATGATATTTTTGTAGTCTACTTGGACTGAGTCAGGATAAAAGGTTGGATGTTAGAGATACATAACACTAGATATTCTGTATTTTAAAAAAATAAGAGAGAGTGAGACATACACAAAGCCATTGTGTTTTCTCTACAATTTGTAGGTGAAAACAGAATAGTGAGTATACCTGTCTTATTCCAGAATCAAAACTAGAGAGTTCATGAATAATTGTTTTCATCTGCATATAAACCTTTCTGTACATTATAAGAAAACTAGTACCTATCATTAAGCTATAAAATGTAATGCTGTCCCTTTAAATGCTCTTTCCTTTGCGGCTTTGCTTGTCTCTGGCTCCTAAGATTGCCTGATCCTCTTTTCTGGAATTCATTCAATTAGTTTTGGATCTGTCACTCTAAAGTCTCCGAGATTGCTTATAGTGAGAGATTTCAATATTTACTCTGATGACATTTTTTGATTCTTAACACATAGGAATTCTTAGAAGTTTTGAATTTATTTTGTATCCGTTAGTCCATATAAATCTGGCAATCAAGATTTTCTCGCAGTTTAATTTGCTTTCTGCGGAGGATTTAAATGATATTATCCCAAAGCTTTAGCTAGCCACTTCCAGTCCCTAATCCGTGGCCTTCCTTACTGGCAGAGGGCCGTCTGCATTTTCTTGGTTTGGTTTAACCCTCCTGGTTAATCTCTGACTTCTGTTAAATTGTCATCATGTTTAGAATCTGCAATTGTAACTATTAAAAAAATATTGCTCACAAAGGAAAAAAAAAGAGCCAATGTATATATACCACTTTATTCTTTTACTAGAGCTAAGAGCAGGAAAAGAAAGTTGCTGCCGGGCGTCTCTAAGACTATCTTAACTGACATCAGATCTAGAATGAATTTCAGTCAGGATTTCTGTCCTTTCATAGCACATAAATTGTCCATCGGCCTTAGGAATGGTCTGCTGTCTCGCTGACACTCCAGCATTGCTTAGGCTGCTCCTGGCCACTGGATAGCTGCTGCCTTCCAACAGGAAATTTACTGAAATGCCTTTCAACCCTACGAAAGTCTATCTGGTGTTGTTTTGTTTCTTGCTTAATTCCAGTTTCCTTCAGCTAGGAGTTGTCAACGGATTATGTCCCTTGCATAATCAAGTCCCCTGGCTTGGATGTGAAAACTGGAGATTTATACACTCACATGTGGGCAGTTCTGGGAGACACTCTGCTCAACTCTGTACACGTAGATGACATACAGATCGTTCACTCAGCTTTTAAGAAATATTGCACAAGCTCTTTTCGGTGGATCTGTTTATTTGGCAGGCCGGCTTACTGTGGGGAAATGGCCAAAGTTTCCTAAAATTGAGTCCAGATAAGACAGAATTCCTTGTGATTGGATTTTATCCCTCAGTCGATCAACACTCTTCCATCAAGTTGGAAGTTGGCAACTCACTCGTAGCACTGGTCTCCAGGGGAAAAGCCATGGGTTTATGCTTGACTCTACTCTGTCATGAATGAGCTGTGTAAATATAAATATTAAGCTGTCATATTTTCCTTTGAGAAAAATAGCAGGGATAAAGTAAATCATATCTACTCAAAGACCGAAGGATCATTTTCTGAGTACTTATTTTCACCTACACTACTAAAATTTCCTCTTAATTGGGTGGATTCAGCAAACTCTTTCTAAATATATACATTTAACTACAAATATCAGGGAATCTAGATGACACTTTATTGTCTGAAAAAAATGACCTACTGAACTTGATTATTTTCTCAAGCACCTTTGAGAGAGCAATAGACATGAGATTTGTAGGTGGCAAAGCTATGACCCTGCTCTTGTTTTCTGCATCCCTGGGACACATAGTGCAGGTGACATTGCAGATTGTATTCAGTGGAAATTCCAGTTTTGGCTGAATTATGATGAGCAAATATCTGAGTACTTAATAAAGATACCCAGCCTCAGTGGTAAATGGATAGATGATTTCTTAAGTGGCAGAAGGACTTCCTTCTAGACTTATGCCATTGAGAATATTCTTGAGAGTCAATGGCCCAGGAATCAGCACTTTCTCTAAAATGAAATTTGCAATTAAACAGGTGAGTGTATTTATCTATATGAGCGACCTGATATATATATATATATATATATATATGTGTGTGTGTGTGTGTGTGTGTGTGTGTGTGTGATATGATATATATATATGAATATATCAGATCAGTATAAAGACATAATAAAAGCCTAATAAAAAGATCATTTTATAGAAGATGGGAATAGGAAAGAAGAGGATGAAGTGCAAATAAATGTTTACTTAATTTTGTGAGTAGTCTGTGTGTTGTGTGTTCACATGTGTGAGAGCATGTGTGGGTGTGCGTGCACATGTGCATTCACGGAGGCCAATGGGTCTGACCTCAGGTGTCTTCCACAATCACTGTCTACCACAATTTTGGAGATGGGTTCTCTTATTTAACTGGTGTTCACCTGACTCAATTACCCTAGGTAGCCAGCAAGTCCTGGGAATCCCCTGTCTCTGATTTCCCACTGCTAAAATTATAAGTATTTGCTGCCTCTCCCAGCTTTTTCCAAAATGGAGATTCTCGTTTTTTAGTGGAAAGCACTTGGCTGATAACCATTTTCCAATCCTGTAATTATTTTATTCATTTTTTTCATTACAGAAGATTGAGTTCAGGGCCTCATAGGTGCTAGATAAGCATTCTACCACTGAACTATACCTCAGGGTTTTCCAAAATATTAACTAAAGCAAATTATATTTATGTTAAATACTGTATGTTCTAGTATTTTCTTATTTCACTTTTCTGCACCATTTTTTATGAAATTTGTGTGACTATAAATATCAAAGGGGAATAATTTATAAGGCAACATGGCTCCCATGAAATCTAGTAGTGGCAATTAAACAGGTGAGTTAGTGTATTTATCTATATGAGCGACCTGATAACTATAATGTATTTCTTTGACCTGAGTATGATAGTGTGGATTAGGAATGAGTCCCTTGATTGTTTTGAAGCTAACATTGATTAATACAGTTTTAAATAAAAATAGTTTTCTTTTGATGTTACTATAGTCTCAGAAGAATCAATCTTTGTAATAGTTATCTAGTGTTTTCCATCAAGAAAAAAAAAAACAAGTCACGAACAATTCCATGAGTACATATATATCCATTTTTTGGGGAAGTCAGTCATAGTATTATTCTTATCCCTTACTCAAAGATCCATACAGTTGTCCACTCAATAACACTGGCATAAAACAGATACTAAGACTCCTGAGAAATGCTATCTTTAGGTAAATACAGAGGCAGATATGGCTGTAGCAGTATATTAGCTTGGCACTGTTTGTTTCATCTCTAAGGCAAAATAGAGCAGTATAGAAATAGATTAGATCCATATTTCTAGTGGCAACTGATGCTTGCAATCCATGATTATGTTTTGTCAAGAAGTCCACATAAATTCAGGATCAGAATCCCAACAAGTAAAACGAGCTGAGATACATTGTCTAAGGTGGTAAAAGAAATTCTTCTGTTTCTTGAAATTAGACTCTTTGTGGATGAAGAATCATTTCTTAGAGCAAAGCACAGAAGGAGACAGAGAAGGCATCACTCTGGTTTATGCCATTGTTATAGGTGCAGGTTGCATAGTTAAAGAGTATAGCAGGTGAGGTCAGCAGCAGTGTCTCCACACACTGGAAAGTAGGTAGCTGCATGGCTAGTCTACAGCATGGAGAGTCTAGTGCTAAACAGAATTCTTCCTGGCCTTATCTTTCCTTCATTTTGATCCCGTTTCAAGTTCTTTCTCTCCAAAAGGAATTGCTTGTTATCTGAGAGGAGGGTAGAAGACACGATGTTCTATCCAAATACCATCTATCTGGCTTCCCTTGGCTTTCCACAGTTGCTTATGTCTCATGGCTTTATGTCTTAGTAGATATTGCTTTGTCATCACAGAACTGGGTTGCCCCAGGGGGATGCCCTTTGACTAACTGGTAGAGTGATAGAGACATTTGCCTTAACTTGGATGTGATGGTGAAGTTTTGTTGTCAACTGATCTGATTAGGAATCCACAAACATTCCTTTTTGGACAGGTCTTTAAGGCTTCTTCCTGGAAGGTTTGACTGAAGGAGGAAGTCCTTCTTCCATATTGATCCCTTCACCCAGAATGGGTGGCCCATGTTTGGTGTATGCTTTATGTAAGGAAGTTCTGGGAGAAAAGAATCCTTTCTTCATACCTGGCTACTGGTGCTGCTACCTGGTGAGGGCCTTCATTGGCATGTGCATCTTTGTAGGTGTAGGAACCAAGTTTCTTCAGCCTTCCAGGATGAAGACCAGTGGCTCTCCAGGGAGTCTTTAGGCCTTCAGTGCTGGATTGGGACTGCTGAGGCATCCAGCCATGTGGACTTTCAAGCCAATTCCCTTTTTAATACAATTCATTCTATTGGTTCTTTTCCTCCAGAAAGCCCTGACTAATGCATTAGGCTAACTCAAAAGAGCCACTACAGTCTTCCTAATGATTGATTGAGGCTTTCATTGTGAGAGATGTAGGCCACCTTTTTGATCCCCCTGTTCCCGCTTTCCTCATTTTTATGTCAAGTGTAGCTGCTATTTGCAAGTTCCTATGAACCACAGGAATATACTCTTATTTCCTGACAACATAATCTGAGATAGAGGAGGTAGAAGCTTCCATTGTGGTAGAAGTGATCACATACTTGACTGTGGTTCTGTTTTCCTGTGAGCTGGTGTTTCCTTCTGAATTCAAGGGACATGACATTCATGTTGCACTCTGATGACCACCATGAAGAGCATGAAAATCGTTTCTGAATTTCAACTATCTGATGACAATTATTAAATGTAAGTTTAAATACCACAAGGTGACAGAAGATTGTTTGGATGAGACCACATTTTCTCTTTTTTTTATTTTTTTTTTATTTTTTTTATTTTTTTATTTTTATTTTTTAAATTTATTGTCCATAATGAGTTACAACATTTAGTGGGCAAACAATGAGTTGTTATCCCCAATTCCCCACTGCCCTCCCCTCCCCAGTCCGCTGGATAACCTCCTCCATTGGTCGTCTGGATCAGTCCTTGTGACAGGGGACCATGGATAGCTTAGTAATCAGCCAGGTTCTCCTGGCCATGCCTCTGGATAA
>PVHP010006210.1:0-51650 GCA_004024765.1 Zapus hudsonius
GGACACAAGAGGAAAGGAAAAAAACAAAAAACTGGCTACCTCTGGTGCAGTTCATACCTCCTAACCTATGGACAGATCCAGTATGTGCACTGAGGAAGTACTCCAGTGGGTAGGGGACAGAGAAGAGGGAAAGGGGGATACATTCACAATATTTGCTCATACAATGTATAAACTTATTCTTTATTCTAATTTACCATTTCCTTTTACACAGCCATAGACAGAACTTTACCCTTCTTTTGAGGCATGTAGAAATGACAAATTTGAGGCAAATGAAGAAATCTGAGTTTAACCAGAAAGGTAGATTCAAAGCCAGTGCTCAAAACCAATAATTCTGACTCTATACAGGCGTCTTTTCTTTGTTTTGAGGAAGACAGAATAAGTATTTTAGTTGCATAATGGTCAAGTTGCTAACATGGCACCTACCCGGGGATCTAGGCAGACAGGGCACACAACCTAGAGAAAGCTGCCAATATGGTCACTGGTTGGTGGAAAGTAATGAGGCTGCTGGGTGCATATGAGGAAGCACAGTTGGCAGTCTTATAATAGGTCATAGGCAGTTACGATGTAGGCTTTCAAGGTTCAGGGGGTACCCCAGGCCTGCGGACAACATCCTTTGGGTTCTTATTAATTTAACAAAGAATTGAAAAAATGGACTCAAGAAGGGTAAATTAGGAATTCTAAAGTTAACTTTAGGGAGACTTGGTATCCATGGGAAGTCCAGAAAAACTTGGGCCAGAAGGGAATTCCCCTCCTTGCCCAGCTAGAAAGTAAGATGAGAGAATGGAGAGATAGGGAAACCTGCTGGGGAGACGCCCATGGAAAGGGCACGTGTGGGAACCGAGGCCAAAAGATTAAAAAACGTGCACACACACATGGGAAGTAGACCATACAAGCCCTTAACTTCACACACACAAAAAAAATCTAAGAGCTCAGATTAAAGAGTCCAGAGATTAGGAGAAAATCATCCATGTAACAAAATTAGAAAGCACTGGAAACAAAATCCATAATGGAAGCAGCAGGAAAATAGCCAGGAAAATAAGAGATCTTCCCAGCCAGGCTGGAAAAGGGGATGAGCTTGCCAAGGCAGGACCAGGAGAGCTGGTGCCAGGAGAGTACAGCCAAGAGACCCAGTACACACATGGCAGACCCATTTATATAGACCCTGCCATCAGACTCAGGTGTGTAAGGGAGAAGCCTAACTGGTTCATGGACTCAGGGGGCTGACTTAGCCCATCTAGGTGTGTTAGATTTGGGGAGAAGTAGGGAGCACTATTACTGAGGAATTGCTTGTAGCCATCTTGGGTGAGACTGGAGCAGACATGAGTTCTAGTTTTCCCAGGGCAAGCAAGGAGGCCTTTGTCCATGGGCCTTGTTCCTGGCTGACTGCCTATAAAAAACCTAGCTTGCTCCTGTTTCTCCTTCATTCCCCACTCCTGAGAAGAAACTCTAATTGCTGTTAGGGGAATGGGATGATGACCACTCTTTAACTTCTTCAAGGTGGATAAGGTTGTAGCACATGGCAGTTAGAACTCTCCAGGAGTGAGATTATATAAAGGTCCAAGGTAGAGAGTCAATTTCTTGTGAACCAGTGTGTTGTCTTGTGTAGTCTTTTATTTTGGCCTGCTCTTTTGAACCTGGAGTAATATTCAAAAAAGAGAAACAGGAAAAGCATTAAGATTCCCATTAAAACAGTAAAAGAGGATCTTGTCCTATTGGAAGGAGGCATAAGAAGGCATAAGAGCTTAGCATCATAAGCCTTAAGCATCTAAAGGAAGTGGATGTCTGTATTTAGCATTAGACAGGGATGCCCGTTAGCCTGAGACTTTGTGTACAATGTAATACTGTTGGTAATACTCTTGCTGGGTGTTTATACCATGTGAAGACAAAAATTAACTATCCATTTTCTTTATGAAGGTTGGTAGTGGCTCTGTAGGAGCAACTCTGTGGGATCTGTGAGGAGCGCTATGGTTCTCAGCATTGTTTTGCATTGACTTTGACTCCATGTCCTCCCTAATCAAGAAGACAGGTGGGTTACCAGAGTTGTAGGACACACCGGAAGTGTCCTTGTCTTACATTGGTCTTTTTGACCTGGGAGCAGGAACTAAAATATTGGTTTTTCTTTTAAACTCCAGTGTTTCCAGTTGGCTTTGGTTTCTACTTCTCTATTGGAGATTTCACTATCTCTTCAGTCTTTCATCTCCCTTTCCCATTTTTTTCCCCATCTCCATCCTGGCAAGGAGGGAAATTCCCTTCTGGCCTGAATTTTTCTAGCCTTCCTCTGGATACTAATTCTCCTTAAAATAAACTTCATAGTTCATAATTTACCTTTTAAGAGTCCATTTTCTCCATTCTTAAGATCTCAAAGGTTGGGGTTCACAGGCCTGGGGGATCCCTCTGAGCCCCAAATTACTGCATCAAAAAGAGCTATAAAAAGTCTGATCATAATCTGTTTGCTGTTGTTCTACAAGAACACATGAGACCCGGGTTATCTATAAAGAATCATGGTTCTAGAAGTCCAAGATCATGGCACCAGGGGATAGCCTCTCGGAGGAAACAACAGTATATATAGTCATGTGGCAAGAAAAGAATCCAGGCAAGGGAAGCCAGGAAAGCCAAACTCTTTCTAACAGGGGTTCCTGTTTTTCATGGAAAACTAATCAGCCCTGGGACTAAGAGCTCACCCACATGAGAAAGGCCTTAAGCTTTCCTGATGAACAAAGCATCTCTTAAAAGCCCCACTATCTCTCAATTGTTACTCCAACGAGGGTTTGGGGGGAGGACCCTTCAGCCCTTAGCAAGTCCATTAGAGTTAAAGCAATTGACATTTACCTTAGTGATCTTTAGCCTAGGCCTCTGTTTGTGAGTTCTACTTCGAGACTGATGTGTTTATTTCGGTTCCCAGAGGAACTCAGATCATGCACTCTGATCCTCCTTGCTCCACGCCTCAAACAGAATGCTTTGCAGCCACCTACTTAAGCAAATGTTTCCAATATCTATTCGGTTATTCCAGAGTAGCTCATGGCCACATCCTCTTCTGCACCTGCTATCTACAATCCAGTGTCTTCCCTGCCCGAGGAAGGCTGGGAAACTGACTGCCGTTGGCTGGGGCCTGACAAGTGTTTTCTGTAAAAGTCCAGATCATAAATATTTCCAGCTTTGCAGATCACATGATCTATCCCAGCTACTTGGATCTGTTCTAGGGAGTGTGGGACAACTGTACAGGAGTGAGTGCGTGTGGCTTGTTCTGATCAAACTTTGTTTACAGAATCAAGGTGGAGTTTGCCAGCTCAGGGATTGGACCCAACAAGGACTATTTTTAAAGGCCAAGGAACTTGTGGACATAACTTCTGGCTCTGCAGGCAAAATTTAGGAGGGGAATGACCTGGGATTGGGGCATCTCTGTGAATGAATAATCGATTTACCTCTCACACTGGAAACTACCATTACCTGTTACCAAGCTGCCGGGGCTCTTGAATCACAAAAGTTGTGCTTTGTTCATTTAATTACCAGTACAGTAAATCTATTTCCTGACCACTGATTTTGGCCAAAGGCCCCATCAATTCTACAAATCTCCAGAACTAATGCTCTGGCATTTGAAACTTGACAGGAGGAAGAGTAGGATTGGCGTAGCTGGAGGGAGCTATGAGGCCAAAGCACCTGCGCTGAGGGGTATGCTAATCTGTTTGGAAATATTTATCTATGCACACACAGCCTGTGTACTTGATGAGCAAGTCTATTTGGGCTGCACTTACATGCTTTCTTTCTGCCTTTAATGCAATCAGTGCACATTATAGAGGCATGAATATGCAAATGCTGGATAAAGCTTGAATTTTTTAATTAAAAAAGCTAAATCAGGGGAATTATAAGAACCAATTTAACATTTTAAATATGAAATAAAATGTTCTTCATTCCCACTTGTCGCCATTGATTTTGTTATCTTCAGCGTGGAACTGGATGATTTTGATCCTGATCTGTTTGTGAAGGAGTTGGCTGGGGTTTTGGAGAGATAAAAGGAAGTAAGGCATGAAGGAAGGAGGAAGAGAAGAGGGGAAAGACTGCTGGAGGCTGGGGAGATGGCTCAGTTGATAAAAGTGCTTGCCACAAAGCATGAGGACCTGAGCTGGGCCCTTCCCTGTAATCCCAGCACTGAGCAGACAGAGTATCTTGGGGCTCGCTGGCTACTTTAGCCAAATCAGTGAGCTCCAGGCTTAGCAAGGGACCCTGCATTGAAGAACAAGGTGGAGAGCAATCCGACCTGGACTCCATATACACACACACACACACACACACACACACACACACACACACACATGCATGCACACGTTTTTAATTTTTAAAAATTATTTTTAAAAATCAGGATGACTTTTCCCATCTTGGTGGACATCCTTGGTGCACTAAACAGCTTATTGCTTGTGTTCTTGCCAAGAAATCAGCATATAAATACTCAGTTGGGAATTCAATTTCCAAAAGGAAGCATTTTCCCCACTCAATTTTCTCTTGATTCACAAAAATTACCTTTAAATTGATGTAAAGCACAGCCACTTGTGCCTGTTGAATTATGTTCCCCCTGGTATAAAGGCAGTTAGTTCTCTGTATTACCTTTTTCAAGCAGTAAACAAACACCCTCTCTTTGGGTTTGTCAATTCCGCAGAGTGAGCCTCCCTGCTGGCTGGGGAACTGAACAGTCACACTGCAATGAGAGGATTGTCCACTGAACACTTCCTCCTGTCTGCAATTAATTACCAAGACCAGGATGAGTTTAGAATCATCTGTGGCTTAGGTAGCTGGGTGAGCCTGGCCCAGAGGCTGGCCGTGATAACAACAGTAATTATACCTTGTAATTACATGACATTTTATTCAAAGTACATTTAAGACCCACCTCTGGGCTTCAGGGGAAGAATAGGTTAGTCCATCACTAATCCCGTATATAGACCATTGTGAGTTCTATAAGTATTTACGTGGGATGGGAGTGGAGAACACTAATGATACTTGCACCAAATTTAATCCTCTTAAACCTGCTAGTGTGAACCAGGAAAAGGGTGCCCAGCGCTGGGAGATGGCTCAGAGGGCAAAGGCCCTTGTTCCAGATGTGGTGAAACAACATCTGGCCACGTTCCCCACGGAGCTCTCTGGATTTATAGTTTTGGACTTAGATTTCCTGCCCTGGTCATTTTATAAGGGAAATTTGTTTTGTACTTTAATTTGTCCCCAGTATTTTATGCAACTCACTACCCTCATAGTAGTGGGAACTGGGCACAGTGGGTGAACACCCAGGATTTCACTGATGCGCTTTCCCAGAGTTCGTGTCTCGGAACGCCAATAAATTGGACAACCTTGACAAGAGTATTTTCTTATCACACACGTTTATTCTAGATTAGAGTCAGTTCATGGGAATTGGGAATGGGATGGGGGAGCAGCCCAACCACCACATGGTCTGTGAGGTTTACAAATCATCATCAAAAGGGCACAGAGAGCTGTTGACCAAAGTGACCCATGAGGTTCCAAAAACAAGACAGAATTCTGTCAAGGCTCTTGAACACCCTCCCCAGGCCTGAGATGAAATCCTGTTGCTGAAAAAACCGCAGAATGCCATCGATTTTCATCGAGAATCCCAGCGAGGTCTGGAATGGTAACCAACCCCCAGATGGCAGTTAGTGAAGGGCTGAGGGCAATGCACAAGCTGCCAGGGGAAGCTGATTGGCGATAACTGGAGTAAACAGACCATTGGCATGAAACATAGTCTGCGGCCATGAATAGGCTGAATACAATTCCTACTGGGAGAAAACAGCAAACCAAGAAAGGAGCAATTGTGCAATGAAGGAACCTGGGCCTGGGGGAGTCAATCAACAGCCATTAAATTCGGCTAAATATTCCACTCAGTGAGGGGGAACTTTTGATTGGAAATGGGGATTTAGTGCAATATGCACCGGATCCCATACACTTGGGTTCCCAAGAAAAGATGTACTATGCGAACGTCTGACAGGGAGGCTACTAAAAATAGAAACTAGGTAATCCAGAATGGTGTATATTTGTTAACCTATACTGTTCTAACTCTCCAATGGAGATTGTATTTGTATTTTTCAGGATATAGCGAGTGAGCTGTGGCCCATATAACCCTACCACCCGACAGCAGGCCAAAAGATGAGATCATGGCAAGAGATGACCCACCACAGTCATATTGTGGAGGATCCATATGGAACCCTGCAGAGAAGGACAGGATGAACAAGGGACCCATAGCCACAACCATTCAACCAACTCAGGATAAGCCAAATGTGTTTGTGTTTTGCAGGATACAACGAGAGAGCTGTGGCCCATCTAACCCTACCAACCAACCATAGGCCGATGGATGAGATCCTGGCAAGAGAGGAGCCACCACAGTCATATCGGGGAGGATCCATAGGGAACCCAGAAGACAATGACAGATGAACAAGGGACCTATAACCACAGTCATTCACTCAACACAGGATAGGCCATTGAGACAGAAACCAAGGATTTTCGACACATGGACCCCTAAGCTTGCAACATTAAAGCAGCCTTATTACTCACCCACCACGACTCAGGGAACTGAGCGGAAGAGGGGGCGGAAAGATTGTGAGAGCCGTGGTGGGGGAGACTGTCCGGAGGCATGGCACCCATCAGTAACAACTGACTTGGGCCAGGAAGACTGGGATGAGTACTAAGATATACAGGATCCCTTGCCACAAGGACTAATACAGACAGCCCACGAAGGAGGATATACAACTGATCAGGGATGGGGAGGGGGGGAATTGGGGAAGTTGGGATAACAACGCATGGTTTGCCCACTAAATAATGTAACTCATTATGGACAATAAATATATATTTTTTTTAAAAAAAAGGGCACAGAATCACCAAAAAGTAAAAAAAAAAAAGAACACACATGATAAAGAGAAAATTCTCCCCAAATCTTCCCCTCTCTTTGATCTCGACATCAGAGGAGGGGGAGGGGGGACAACTCACCACCCGGTCAGGTCCACCTCCAGCCCAGCAGTCAGGACAGGAAAAAGAGGAAGAACATGTCCCAAATTTGAACTAGGACTTTTCACTGGGGGGCGTGGCAAGACCCCTGCCTGGGAGTGTTCTTGGAAAAGTGATGAGGTCACTGTCAGTCTATCTACCTGTGGGGGAGGATCTTTCTCCTAATCCCTCTCATCATAACACGGGGTACACAAATCTTTTTCAAATAAAATGGAATTTTTCCAAGGCTAGCATTCTTCCCATTGCAATGCAGGAAACAGGAAGTGTTCAGCAAGTGGCTAAGGATTCTAAATTAGCGTTAAAGGGTGTATTCCTGACATTGTCTATGTCACCATACCATAGAGATACTTCTACCTTCATGATTGTAGCTCCACTATTTGCAATAGCCAGGAAAAGGGTTTGGCCTAAGTGTCCATCCCAGGGGAATGGATAAAGAAAATATGGTACAAATACACAATGCAATTTTATTCAGCTATAAAGATGAAATTGTGAGAGTTTAGGAGTGAGACCTCACACAGTGTTGCCAAAGCTCCTCCTTAACCCCTTCCCAGTCAGAGCTTTGCCTTGCCTCTTACAGGATCAAAATGGGTATTGTTAATTCTTGTTTCTTAAACATATATGTACTTCTTTCTGGTGCTTTTATTTTCTTAATCATGTATGTACTTTCTGATGCTTCCCCCCCCAAATTCCACACCCCAGTACCCTAACAGCAATTAGGGTTATTTCTTAGGGGGGGGATTGTGACGGGTCAGGCAGCTCCAGAGACACCCTCCACTTGAGTGGGAGGTATTTATCTAGAGCTAAAACCTAGGTGCTAAAACTGATTGGTCAGATATGAACCAATCAGCTGTCTCTCTGACTCACCTGGAGAAAAATTAACTTTCCTAGAAGAAAGTGCTCTCTTCCCCACATGGCAGGCTGGCAAACGGATCTCTGACTCTCCAGGGACAGGTAAGGTCTCCCCAGCCCCCACCATAGCCTGTGGTGAGGGGCTGGATTTCTCTTCCACATGAATCTTTTCTTCTCATGGTCTTTCCCCTTTCTGCTTGTTTAGCTAAACAGCATAAGTTCTGTTAAACTCTACACGTTTTTCTCCCCACACTGGTGGCTGGAGAACTCTGTAACTCCCCATGTTCCCTTAAATAATAAAATCTCCCACTATACCTTACTATCTTGTTGTCTATGATTTTAATTCTTTAACTTAGTAGACAAGAATCCGGGTACTCCTTAAATTTTGGGGTGCACTGGAATTTTTGCTGGGTGTTATCTAAATTCTAGCCCCCAGCTCACTCCGTTACAAAATCAGTATTTGCAGGAAAATGGATGGAAATGGAAATCATTATGCTAAGTGAAATAAGCCAGACTCAGAAAGACAAATACTGCATATTTTTCTCTTACATGAGAAACTTAAATTTAAAATAATGTGTATGCGCACATATTTATTAAACAAATTAGCATTTCATTTGTGGCTACCTCAGAATTTTAATTCATGTCTTTGTTCTTTCTTGTCTGAGATCACAGGGTTAGCAGATGTATTGTGATATTCAGTTTAAACTACATGCTTTTGTTGTTTACACCTGATACTTTCTGGTCGCTGTGAACAAACACCTGGCCAGAAGCAGCTAATGGAAGGAAAAAGGTCTAACTCAGTTTATAGTTTTGTGGAGTTTCATCATGTGTTTAAAGGCATTTTACATTCAAACCACTGCAATACCTAAATGAGAAACAATGTTTTTAAATATTTTGTTATATTTTTGTTTTGATTTTTTTTTTTTTTGAGAAAGGGTATCAGTATGTTGCCCAGGCTGCCCTTGATCCTGTCTCTTGCTCCATGCTGTGTAGCAGATTCGTCTGAATTGAAGAGATAAAAGAGACTCTGGGGATTGAGGAAATCAAGTCTGGGAGACCTAAAATTTAAAGGTCACACAACCACTCCTAAAGGTTAACTAGAAACAAAATATCCCTTCCTGGAAGGTGGGGAGAAAAGAAGTTCCAGAGATTTAAGAAGTCAAGTCTGGGAAAGGATTGTGAGACCCCAGCCTGAAGCTATATCAAGGGGAAACAGTTGCTTGGGGTGTAAGAGATTCTGATGGAGCTGCCTGCAAGTGGTGCAGTGGGCTCCAGAGATGCAGCTTCTGTGAGTCATCACCTGTGCTGAGGGGGGCTTTCTGGAGATGCAGCAGCCTTGAGTTTCTGAAGGAGCTATGGGAGGTCGTCATCCAGGATGGGATGAGATTTCTCCTGGTATGACTAAGTTTGAGTGATCTATTGCTCCTGTGAGCAACCCCTCACCCTGTGTCTCAGCCACATGCTACTGGAATGAACCTCCAAACCAGTTATGGGAGGAAAGGATTTATCGAAGTTATAAATCCAGGGGACGTTTCATAATGTCAAGAGATTGTCCCCTTTCACAGGTCCAAGAAGAGGGAGAAACCTATCACCAGCAACTCCAAAAGCAAGCAAGCACACTCATAGATGCAGGAATTCCAGACAGAGCTCAGAATGCTCTTTGCATATGTATAGCTGTAATTCCAGACCCACCCTGGAAACACTTTAACACCTGGACCTTAGCATCCACCCAAGATGACACCTCCTCCAGCCAGGCATCTGGAAAAAAGCCTTTAATAAATTTTGAATCTATTGGGGGACATCCATTCAAATGACCACACCCTGATTTGTAAGTAACTCCAATAAACTCATTGTTTCACCAAACTGGTTTGATGTAATCATCAAAAGTCTGTCATCTGTGTCCTATCTGGGGAGAAGACATGTGTTCATGTCACGCCAGGAAAAGGTTTTCCTACAACACCTCAGTATCCCAACTGCTGGTGATTACCTGTGACTACCACCAGACCTTGTTAGTTTTTGAATTTTTATCATGGCTTATTTTGGAATAATGTTATGTTGACAACAAAGTTGTCGAGACAGGATGGAGTTCTTGTAAGTCAGTCTCCACTGCTGTTACAATAAGGTTTGAGACCACGAGAGACCACTCTGAAGGGGAAGACTTTAATCTGAGAAAGAACACTGAGCTGTGGGCAATCTGGGGGTGAGGGGAGCGCCTGGGGAGATCAGATCTGGGATTCTAAGGGGAATTTTGGAGTTCAGTAGTTCCCCCAGATTTATAAACCCCAAGTTTTGGGTTCTTTCCTAATCTTTAATGAAGAATAATAAAGATGGAACCAAGAAGGACAAATTATGAGTTATTGAGTTTATTTGGGGAGAAATCACAATTTGTGGAGTTTATTTAAAGGGAATTGGGACCTGGAAAGAAAGACTGGGACTTTTTTTTTTTTAATGTGGAAAACATATTTCAGAAAAGTGGAAGTTAGGGAGAAATTGAAGCTTAGAGAGTAAAGTTAGAATGAAGCTGGGAACCCGTGAGAGCTAAAAAAAAAAACAAAAAAAAAAACCTTGAGCCTTAGAAAGTGAAATTCAGAAGGGGCTGTGAACATGTAGAAAGCTCTGAGGAAAGATTTTAGGGGGCTGCAAACCAGTGAGAGCGCCCATGTGACAGATCCAGAGTGGGAATCTGCACATGGTAAATCGAGGGACTGTGAGACAGAGCAGGAGATTAGCATGAAAGAGGGGAACACATCACACTAGGCATCAGCTTCGTGTTTTCTCAAGGGGGAAAGGGGGGAAGGGAATGGAGAGCCACATGGCAGATCCTGAGTGGGAATCCACACATGATAAATTAGAGACCATTGGACAGATAGAATGGAGAGACTAGAATTAAAGAGACACTAAAAAATAGAGTTAGGTCTCTTTTCCCCACCCAGCCAGGAGGCCAAATTCAGACTGAGAGGGATTAGGAGGAAGACCCCTCCCACAGGTAAAGAGGGCAGGGCCTCAGACAGGTCACCTCATGCCATGCTATCAGGGACACTCCCAGGCCAGAGCCTTGCCACTCCTCCCAGCAAGGAAATCTTTAAAAGTCCTGACTTAAACTTGGGCAGGGGCTTTTCTTCTGTCTGAACAGCTGGAGGAGACTCCTGGGACCCTGCGGTGAGTGGTGCCCCCCCCTCTGCTCTCCATACGGGGATCAGAGAGGGGGGAGGAAGGGAATTTCCTCTTTAACATGTGTGCTGTTTCTTTTTTTCTCCACTTTTTGGGGTGATTTTGGGCACTTTGATGTTTTATGAACCTCACAGACCACGTGGTGACCGGGTAGCTTTCCTATCCAATTCCCCCTTCCCTTAACTGATTAATTAGAATAAATGTGTGATAAGAAGTACATATTTTTGTCCCTGTGTATAATTCTTTTGCATTAGAGGACAGAAACTCGGTGGGGAAATGCAGTGGTAAAAACCCAGATATGGCTGTGCCAAAACTTCCCTGTAACAAAACCACACCAGATGCAGATGAGGAAATCTCAGGAAATGGAGATCTCAGGAAAGAAGGGAAGACTCAGGTCAGCCTGTCACCTTTACAGGGTTTAGTTCAGGTAGGCGGGGAAAGGTCTGATTTGATATTGGGTCTGGAGGATGGATCATAGGGTCCACCCATATCTGGGTGGGGCTGAGATCGTAGCATGTTCGACTGTGAACAGCAGGGGGCATCTAGATCAATGTCAGACACGAGTTCTAATCCCAGTTAGGAGAAATCAGGTGCTTGACATCTTCTGGTTTCCTCTAGGCCTCTCTCCCTGGCTGAAACCTCTAGACTAGATTAACTGAGGTGAGAGACCCTTCCTAACAATGGGTGGCACCATCCTGTAGGCTGGGGTCACAGACTAAATAAATACTGAAGAGCCAGTGAGCAGGGCATCCACATTCATCTCCCTCTGCATCGTGACTGTGGAATGACCGACCAGCTGCTATGTTCCTGCTGCCAAGCCTTTCCAAGCAAAATGGACTTTGAGCCATGCCTACCTTAAATTGTTTTTGTCAGGTATTTTGTAACAGCAGCAAGAAAAATAACTAATACAGTGGGCAGGTGCTCCCTCTGAGCTACAGCCTTGAGACCCAAGAGTACCACTTTTA
This sequence comes from Zapus hudsonius, assembly GCA_004024765.1. Classification (NCBI taxonomy): domain Eukaryota; kingdom Metazoa; phylum Chordata; class Mammalia; order Rodentia; family Dipodidae; genus Zapus; species Zapus hudsonius. Next base: position 11,982 of record PVHP010006210.1, read on the forward strand.
AATAGGTTCTCATTTTTATCAATGAGCCAGGGAAGCTCTCTATGCTCTATATTTGCCAGGCTAGCATGTCTCAGTAGCAGAGCCTGCTCCCAAACCCCTGCAAACTGCCTGCTTTGCTTCTGGCTGCTCCTTGGTTGGTGAGGAGATCCTTGCATGCACAAACACACCCTCAAGGGCCAGGGATATAGCTCAGTGGTGCAGCACCTGCACCTGCCAGGCATATGGTAGGCCCTAATTTCAACCTCCAGTTCTGCAAGGGGCACACAATTGCACTGTGTGGAAACAAGCCCCTCATGTTGTGTGCATCACTGCAAGACAGATGTGACTTGTGAGAGAGCGTGGTTGAGGTCTGTTTCCAACTGCAAAAGTCTACAATTGTGCTGGAGTCATCCTCTAACTCTTTGGGGCTCCCTGGAAGTAGGCATTTCATGTGGGCCAGCTGTGTGGGCATGGGTTAATCCCAGGTACGTGTATGTGGTGTGATTCTGCATGTTGGCACAGCAGGGGGCACGAAGCACGCCCTGTCAACACGCATCACTGTTAGTCGAGCTGTCGCCCTGCCTTGCAGCCATCTTCCAGAGCATTGAGGCAACCTGAATGAGTTTCTCTCTCGCAGTACAGATGGAGCTGGGAAGCGGAGCAGATGCATCGGAGCTAATCAGGCAGAGGCCCCGCAGGGTGACTGAAGGCTGGGATTCACAGGCTTTCATGAGCCTTAATTAAAGAGCTCGGCTGCCTACTTTGGTTTTATCTGTTGCCAGTGTTTGGTCTCCTAGTGTGACAGGTTTTTTTTTTTTTTAAGGTAACTATCAATTTGCTGTGATAATCTAATGGGGAGACAGAACTGTTCTTGTCTGTGAAAGAACAGTAATGGTTGTGGCTGACCAAGAGTTAATTTCTGCTATTCTTGCGGCTTCAGACTATGGATGACCACAGCCAAGTGCAGGGAGGCAGAAGAGAGCGTAGGAGGCATCCAGGAGACCTCAGAAAACATCCTGCACTGCCACAGCCAACAAAAGCCAAGTGTCTGTAATGGAGAGCAAGCTAAATGATTGATCGGGCTCCTCATGGCAACTTTGTGATTCCTACGGTCATGTGCTCAGGGCTGAGAGAAGTCATCCAGCAAGCTCAGGATGAAGGCTGACCGCTTTCTGGCTCCTCTGACTGTGCGTGGAATTGGAGGCACAGGCTGGGCCCTGCTTTGTGAGCTGGAGGGGAACTGGGGTGAGGAGATACCACAACTCAAAAGTAACCAGATTTCCTGGAGTTGAGGGATTAACCTCAGAGCAGTTTCTGAGATGCCAGGAAAATAACTAGTCTCCATGCTGAATTTTAGCTTTTGAAGACGAGAAGACTTTTGTGGATAGAAGGTGGTGATGACTCTATACCACAGAGTGGAAGGACCTCATATCACTGCACGCCATGGAAGAGTGGCCAATATGGTAAATCGTATGTTCGTTGTCCTTCATTCTAATTAAAAATTAATATCTGGGCTGAGGAAATGGCTCAGTGGCTAAAGCTCTTGCTGATAAATAACTCGAAGTACCTGAGTTAGGATCCTCAGGCCCCATGTTAGAGCTTGGAAGCTGTGCTGGGCTTCTGTAGCCACAGTGTAGCTACAGTGAGAATGAGACCAGGCAGGAGAACTTCCTAGAAGCTCATGAATGGACCGATGAATAAGGAGAAACAATGCTTCAGAAGAGGTGGAAGGCAAAGGCCAACTTGGAAGTTGTTCCCTGACCTACACACACACACACACACACACACACACACACACACACACACACTTAATTAATTAATTGATTAAAAATACTATCTAAATTCGGGGTCTAAATGAGAGAGACAGATGTGCTGCCCCTTTCAGCAAGCATTTTGAAGATCAGACACATGTCTTGCTTGTCTTTCCCTGGTTCCCTGAGGAATCCTTTCCTCACAGCACTCTGCCTACACCTGTTTCTCATGGTTAGTCTTATGGATGCACAGTCTGTTGACAGGCCATGGGAAGGAGCATTTCAGTCGGCCTTGGACTTTTCATCATGTGACTAATACCTGAAAGGAAGTGTTTAAAAGGAAGACAAATTTACTTTGGCTCATGGGTTCAGAGGTTCCATCTAAGGTGATTCAGACATCACGTTGGCGAGCTCACACTGAAATACAGCTGTGCACCTCATGACAGCCCAGAAGCAGAGAGAAGCACTAGTGGTAGTGGGGGTCCCGCCCCACTTTTCCATGACAGCCTCCAGCCTATGGGATGGTGCCATTCACATCCAGAGAACTCCCCACAGATATACCTGGAGGTGCACTCTGCTGATCTCAATCCAACCAAGCTGACAAGTAGGATTAACCATCACCCAGCCTCACATGGAAAGGTATTTAGATACTCCTGAGGGGTAAGTCCATTTAAGTGTGAGGTCATCTCTGTTTAAAATCCCTCGGTTCAGAGCCCAAGTCTGGCTCTTCAGAGATGAGCTCACTGGAGTGTCACTAAATGCGTGCCATCTCAGTGACTCAGGCTCAGTGACCTTCGTGACCATCCTGCAGTGCCTGCTTGACTTGAAGCTCCTGGCTCTTGTCTCCCAGCTCTTGGACCATCTGGCCTCACCTTCTGAATTGCAACATTGACCTTGGGTGTGCATGTTTTGGTGGTCTGTTGGCCTCTCCCTGCATGCTTCTCTGTAGAACACAATGGATCCAGAATGGTGACAGAAATGAGTCCTGACATGTGTGAGTTGATGCCTGGTGTTCAGTCAATTACAGTCAGTAAGTTCTTCAGTCAGGCCTGGAGCAGAATCAGGGCTGACCTGATTGCTGCCTCACCTCTCAGAATCGATCAGCTGACAAGACAGGAGGGTTTGCACGCGCACACATGTGGGAAGGCCCCATGAATCCTTCTAAGAAGAAAAGACTGGGAAGAAAGAATCCCATGTCCCCTTCCTTTTGTTTGCTAATAGTTCTATACAGGATGGCCAGCAGCTTCCACATCTGTGGATTCAACCAACTGCAGTTCAAAACATTTGAAAAAGAAATGTTTGTAGTAAATATATGCTTGATTTTTTATGTATTACACCTGTTGACATAGTATTTGCATTGCATTAGGTATTAAAAGCCATCTAGAGAGGAGTTATAAGAGTATATGCAGAGGCTATTGTGAATACAAAGTAGTTTTTAATATCCTTATTGTCAATAACTAGATATATTACATGAGCCAATCTTGTGATGGTACCCCTATTTCCCTCCTCTTTGTCCCCAACCCACTGGGCTCTCCTCAGTGAGCATAGTGGATCGGTCCATGATGTAGAGAATTATGAATTGTACAAGAGATAGACAGTTTTTATTTTCCCCTTAGTGTGTTGTTGCTGAGGGGGGCAGTGTCTCTGGATATTCTCCCCCAACATGGCTCTTACAATCTTTCTATCTCTCTTCTGCTCAGTTCCCTGAGTCATGGTGGGTGAGGAAATGTTTTTAATAGGCCTTGCTAAAATAACTGAATATTTAAACTATGTACTTATATAATTCTGATTAAAACAAATACTAAATTCAAACAAGAATTGAATAAATGTTACTCTCACTTTTGGTAAGAGAAGCTTCTCTTTTCAGATGGCAGTGACCGCTGGGGTGACTCAAAAGTCATCATAATGCTGAGAAGAAGTGACAGTCGAGGTTCAGTATGGAGACATCTCTATCACACCCTAGAAGGCTCATGGTCCATTGTGGAAGAGGTGATGAAAAGAATGTAAGAGTCAAAGGAAGGGTAGGACTGCTTACAGTGTTATCTTACAGACATAAAATGACCTTGATATTCATGACCTCACAGTGCTTGACACTACCTACATAAGCCCTTCTTAATAGGAGGAAAAGATGATGACATTAAAATAGAAGAGTGACTAATGGAAGGGGGGAAGGATTCAATGGAGGGTGTATTTGAGAGGGGGAGGTTGGGGTGGGGGTTAGAATTATTATGGTTTATGTTAGTCAATAAACAGTTTAAAACAGTTGAATAGCTGTCAAATAGAGTCTTAGTTCTATACATTCAGAAAAGTTTGGATTATATTATAATAATAGTTCAATTTCTTTCAAATAGGATAGTGACAAAAATTGTATGAAATGATTTATCTCTTTTTTTTATTAAGTAGAAATGAGTATGGACAAATCATGAGTTGGTACCTCATTTCCTTTCTCCTTGCTCCCATTCCACTGAGGGCCTTTTCATGGGTTATCTGACTTCCTGTGGTGACATGTCTTTTGTTTATCTCACCACTTTCTCAAAGGTTCCATTTGGGCCCTATATGACAGGCCAGGGGTGGTTCATCTCCTGTTTGGTTTTCCGCCATCAGCTCATGTCTTGTTGGTGGAATTGGTTGTCCACCGTTCTTGCTGCCTCCTGAAAAATACAAATAGAATCTCCACTCTGTGGTTTCTTCAGCAATAGGATCTTACCTTTGGCCTGGGGTGGGTATTCAAGAGCTTTGATAAAAGCCTGTCTTATTTTGGGGACCTTGTGGGTCTCTTTGATCAACAGCTCAGTGTGGGAAGTAACCTATGACTAGGACAGGGAGTTGCAGCCTGAGCAATTTTTCTTGGGGTTAGGTTCCCTTCCATTCTATTCATGGCCCCTCTTACCTGGTGATGCCCACAACTTCCTCAAGAGCTTAAGGGACTTGAACTCCTCAGACTTTGGCATCCATGTGAGTCCAGAAAACAATCTGCATAGATACCAACGGGTGGCTGTATACTTCATTTAAAAAAGTACAAAACACAGGTTGGGGAGATGGCTCAGGGGGTAAATAGTTTGATGTGCAAGCATGGGGACCTGAGTTTGAATCCCCAGAACCCATGTGAAATGTGAGGTGCTGGGAGATTAGAAACAGAACCAGGGGCTTAATGGTCAGCTAGTCTAGCTGTATTGGTGAGCTCCAAGTTCAACGAGAGACTCCAATTCAAAGAATAAGGTGGAGGGTGAATGAGAAAGACTTCAGAAATTGACCTCTGTTCTCCACACAGACATGCATGTACCTCTTTGCACCTATGTGTGCTCACATACACATACACACCATATCCAAAATTTTCATTATTTTAGGAACCTACGTATGAGGCCCACAAAAGAAACACTGACATTGAATATATGAAGAGTGATTCTATTTTAAATTGGGATGACAATACCTTAATTTGCTCTAAAATTGAATCTTGAAATAATTTCCATTCCTGAATTTTTGGCCTATTATATATATATATATGCAAGGCAGAAAGTATAGATGCAGATTATTGCTTGGACTGGAAATATCAGCTGGCTTCCCTGAATAATCCCTAGATTCTTGAGATCATTGGCCTATAATTCATGTTTTAACTGAGGTTTATTGTACAAATATTCTTTCCTTCCAAACTACTTTAGATTTTCCAGGTGCACTTTGGGTATCAGAAGATGATCCAGGGCTCGTGTTGTTATATTCCTGTACATATTCTCACCTATGTAGGGGTAATGACTTGCTTCAAAGAACATCTTAGAGAAATATACCTGCCTTGGGCAATTTCTTTTGCCATAGTAGGATACCTGAAATTAGGTAGCTAAAAAAGAAGAAAGATTTCTTTGAACTTGGTTCTGGAGACTGGATAATCTAATGAAGGCCATGTGCTTCCTTAACTCCTGGCCCAAGACAGAAAGATAACTAGGCATGTGGAAAAGCATGAGAAAGGAGACCCAGTCCCCCTGAACACAGACCCAATCTCATGAAAAAAGCATGGTCCAACCATGAAGGCTTTCCTATCATGATCCAATTTCCCATAGGCGTTCTCCTTCAACACTGATGAATTAAAATTCGAATACACAAATGCTAAGTGTCATATCCATGCCGTAGCAACACACCTTTATGTATTCTAACCAAGGTCTTGCTAGGCAGCCCAAGATGGCTTTGAACATGTGGCAATCCTCCTGTTTCTGCCTCTCAGGTTTTGGGATTATAGGCATCCACCACCATGCCCAGTTTCTAATGGCATTTCTTATACTGGTTGGGATTTGAATTCATTCTTTACTGGGACTCAGCCTCTGAGGCCAAATGGACATGCCCAGCTTGCTCTAGTCAGCAGAGTAAGTACTGTGGTGAGGGAGCTGACCTGAGCCTTGGGTGTTTTGTCTTTCATCATTGTGATTCAGCCAATGACACTGAACTCTCCTAATTTACATGCTGCCCATCACCCTAGAAGCTGGAACGACTGTGCAGAACCCTGAAGTCTTGGCTCATTCCTAAGGACGTGACCATTGCATGGTGCCAGCCTATGGCTCACTGATGCAGACGGCACATTACCTGCTTCTAGGGAAGCACACTGCAGGTTTGTTGTTCCTAATTATGACGGGGCGGGGGCACACCTTTGTCCTTTCTCTTTCCAAATGGATTGAAAGGTCTTTCCTTTCTCATCACCACAGCTGTCTTGCTGACCCTCTCACCGTGAACCTCTGAGCTAAAAAGTTCTTCCCTAAAATCGCTTCTCCTCTGGGATTAGATCACAGAGAGGAATATGACACACCGCAGAGTTATCTGGGATGTAGGAGAGGCTCCAGATATATAAGTTATAGTGTGAGCTGACTAGCTGGTCACATCTCTGCAGCGGACAGGAAGCAGAGGGTGATTGCTGGAACCTGACTGCAGTGACCAATCCAGTCAGCAAGGCTTCATCTCACTTCTTGGCGTATGTATTGGTGTGTGTGTGTGTGTGTGTGTGTGTGTGTGTGTGTGTGTGTGTGTGTGTGTGTGTATGTGTGTGTGTGTGTGTGTGTGTGTGTGTGTATGTGTGTAGGTGCGTGTGTGTGGAGGGATGGATGTGCGCCTGTGTGGAGGTCAGGGATTTCCTCTTCTGTCTCTCTCCACATGGCTCTTTGAGACAAGGTCTCTCACTGAACCTAGAACTCAGATAGACAGTGAGCCCCAGGGATTCCCTGTCTCTGCCTCTCCAGGGATTGGATTTCAGGTAGTGCCCACATGCCTGGCATTTTACATGAGTTCTGGAGATAAAACTCAGTCATCATGCTTGTACAGACTGAGGGTTTTGTGAATTTTCCAGTGCTCAAAAGGAGACTTGATGTTGTTAAACACATTGGTGTCTAAGCTGTTCTTTTCCTTTTTTCTTTGTTCTTATTAAGTCTAACAAACGGTGTGCTTATCTGCTGGGATTCATTTTTCTTTGTATTCAGGCTTGTCAGCTAGCTGAAACCTTATTAGGCTGGCCCAAGAGAGTGAGCTAATTCAGGCCAATTCCTTTGGAAGCCATTGGATGGATGTCCAGCAAGGAAAAGGAAAATGGCATCTGGCTGCTAAGGTAGTCAGTGTGCTTTGCATGTGCAGTAAGAGTGATCACAGCTCAAATAAGCAATTCAGAGGTGTCATTGATTGCTCTGGTCTGAGCAGTTCTTTCTAAACTAGCCTATTATCTTCACCTTTAGCATCAGGGCCCATCAGAGCTGGGACAAATGGCTCCTTCAGTCATCCATTTGAAGAGCTGACACCGTTGCTTCCTGCATAGATATATTTGCGACTTAAATGCTCTTGGTTCAATAAGAGTTACGGTGCTTTACTTTGACTGGATGAAGCCCAGGCAGGCTTCTCTGCTGCTATTGTGAAGATCTATTACCTTTCCAGTTCAACCTAAAGAGTTTATGATTTGTATGAAGATTTCCAGTTTTCATAGCTGGAAACAGAGAGGCAGGCGACACATTCATGCTTAGTGTTGCTGGAGGAAATAAAAGATGCCATTGAAAATTTAAGTGATTTCAATAAAAGAAAAGTCAGTGCAGTGATCCCTTAATGACTGCTCTGTTCCTGGGCTCCTGCAGCTCATCTTAGGAGCTGCTGTGGGGAGGGAGAAGAAGGACACTGAAGAGCCTGTGTACCCGTGTAGGGGGTGTGCAGCCACCACCTTCAATGTCCATTCTATGTACACACACATTTGCAAAGATTTTCACAAAGTACAATAGTATAGATATCCTGCAACAGATCAAAGGCAGTCAACCTAAGATTTTAATTGAAGAAACAGAAACCCAGACCACATCTTTTCTTTAAAGAATTGTGATAAAATACATGTAACAGAATTTATCTCTTTTTTTGCCATCTTAAAATGTTCAAGTTTACCTGCTATATGAATATTACGACTATCTAGTTCTAGAACTTTCACTTACCTCTCAAGAAAGTTCCATGTCCACCAGTCATTCTCTCTTTTTAAAGTATTATTTATTGATTTATTTGCACATGTGTGTATATAGGTTTCCTAGGCCTCTTGCCAGTGCAAACGAACACCGAACACTTGGGTCACTTTTTGAGTCTGGTTTATATGGGTGAGTTGGGAATCGAACCCTGGGTCAGCAAGCTTTGCAAACAAGTGACTTTAATCTCTGAGTCATCTTGCCAGATCCCAATAGTTATTTTCTATTCTCTTTCACCTCAGCTCTTGGCAACCAGCAACTTGATTTCTGTGTCTCTAGAGTAATCTGTTTTGGACATTTCAGAAAGATGGAATCATGGGCTGGGGAGATTGCCCAGCAGTTAAAGCGTTTGCTGTGCAAATGTGAGGATCTGAGTTCATAGTGAGCCAGATGCTCTGAAGGTGTCTAACCCAGCACTCTTACTGTGGGGTTGAGAGGGGTGAACCCCTCGGCTACCTGCCATATGCAGCAGTGAGCAATTCTATCTCGAACAAGATGGGAGCAAAGAACCAAGTCTCAACCAACTCAGTTGTCCTCCAGTTCCATAAGCAGAACCATGATACGTGTGTGCCCACATACGGGCATGCACTAACGCACACTCATACACACAAAGATTTCTCTTTTCTTAATATTTTTATTATGAATAAGTTTATACATTGTATGAGCAAATGTTATGGATGTGTCCCCATTTCCCTCCTCTCTGTCCCCTACCCACTGGGGTACTTCCTTGGTGTGCATACTGCTTCTGTCCATAGGATAGGAGGTTATGAACTACACCAGAGGTAGCCAGTTTCTCTTTTTTTCTCTTCCCCCTGTGTGTTGTTGCTGAGGGGGGCAGTGTCTCTAGATATTCACCCCTACCATGTTTCTTACATTCTTTCTGCCCCCTCTTTTGCTCAGTTCCCTGAGACATAATGGGTGAGTTTTGAGTCTCCTTTGTTGTTGAGATCTTAACTATCTCTGGATCTTTGCCCTGGGTTGTATTGGGTATTATTGGTGTCTGATGACCTTTCATGGGTTATCAGACTTGCTGTGGTGATTGGTCTCCTGTTTGTCTCGTCACTTTCTCGTGGGTTTTATTTGGGCCCTATGTGAAGGCTAGGTGTGGTTTGTCACCTGCCAGGATGTCAGCCATCATCCGATGTCCTGTTGATGGAATTGGGTTGTCCCTGGCTCTCTCACTGCCTTCTGAAAAATACAAACAGAATCTCCATCAGAGAATGAGATCAATATAAGTTAAATGAGATAACATTGTTATTTTGGCTAGCTCCTAATGGGTGTAGCCTCTCTGGTAGTGGGAATTTCCCCTAGGAGCCCAAGATTTTGGTCCCCTAAGATTATAAGATAATTAGATTATGCAGTGGATCCCAGTTCCAGTTATGGGTTCCTTGTCACTAAGCGGATCTCTTAGCCAATCATTAAGCCATTGATTATCCTCCTAGGTTTAGTGCCACTATTGCACAGATGAGCATTTCTTGACTTGCTGGTCTCTTCCATACAGCTGACACACAAAGATTTCTTAAAGCAATGGAATCATATTTAGTGTTTGGCTCTTCCACTTGCATGATATGTTCAACATGTCTCTGAGTAAACTAATCCACTAAATCCTCTTTATGATATAGGTTCATTCTTGTCTTTTGACTCTTACTATCCTTAATATATTTATAATTCTATCTTATTTTCCCATTAATTGAATTTATAAGTTTGGTTGTCAAATTTTTGGTTTACAGGAACTTTAACTGATAATAATTATTATTATTTGAAAATAGGATTTTATACTTGTTTCTTGAGGATAACTTCCTAAAATTTTCTTATGCTGCCTGCATTTTTATCTTCTGTGTTTGGGGAGTAGGTGAGTCAGTTCCTCTAGAGAACCTGACTAATACAGCACATATGTGTGGTGGATATTTGCCTCATTTTCTAGCCACATAGTCTCCTCGGAGCTTGTACCATGTGAGGAAGGTTCTCTCTCTTGATTTCCTATTTCTTACAGTTTTGCTGCTTCCACTGAGGTGCCCATGCTGTTCTGGTTCAGCTCCATTGAACGCGGCCTAGTAGTTTTATTTCTAGAAGTGTTTCAGACCTATTCTTTGTTCCTAGAGTTCTTAAATACTTATATGTCCCTTTGCACTTTGCGTTTGTAAAATATTCACTCAATTAGCATTTTAAAGTTAGAATTTGTGATGGTTAGGTTTTGTTGTCAACTTGATCTTTTTAATTATCTTGGATGGGTCTCTGATGTTGTTCACATGAAGGTAATCCTTTCAGTAGGGGGAAGGATATAAGGAAGCTCAGGGAAGCTGGAAAGTAACATCCTTTCCTGTGTGGGCAGTTCAGGAAGGAAATTCCAGAGACTCAGGAAGTCGTTAAGTCTGGGATAGGGTTGCAAGACCTTGTCCTAAGGGTATATAAAGGGAGAGAAAATCTTCCCACTCACCCCTCCCCAACCTGCGTTGCTTGTGTGTGCGGTGTTAGTGATGGGTTCTCTTCTTGGACCTGTGAAAGGAGGCTCTTTTGCTGTTTTGGAGCTTCCCCTGTGTGATAGTTTGAATAGATGTCCCCCAATAGAATTTATTATAATTGTGTTTATTATAATTGTGAGTTGTCTCTAGCCTTCTGGCTGGAGGAGGTGTCACTTTGGCCTAGCCTCCTGGGGTCTGGCCCTGAGGTATTTCTAAATTGGATGTAAAATTCTAGGAATATATATGCAAAAGAGTAGCCGGAACTCAAGTCTGGCAATTCTGTTGTTATGTGAGTTACAGTGTTACATTGTGCTTGCTTGCTTTGGAAGTGCTGGGCCTCTGTCTCTCTGCTTGGATCTGTGAAAGGAGGCCAGCCCTTTCCTTCATTTTTAGAACTTCCCCTGGATCTGTTATTTCAATAAATACTTTCCTCCCCAAAATTGTGCCTGCTTTGAGATTCATCCCAGCAGCGTGTGGCTGACTACAACACCCTGGATCTGTAGCTTCATTAAATCCTTTCCTCCCATAAACTGTGCCTGGTTTGGAGAGTCATTCCAGCATTGTGTGGCTGACTGCAACAGAGTTATATTTTATTTCCTTCAGTTCTAGAATTTTCTATTTATTATTCTCCAATATTTTCCATTTTATTTTTCTGGATCTATTATTTGAGTTTTGACCATTCTTATGTAATTCTTAATTTTTTTGTCTTTTGACTATTACTTGTCCTTAATATATTTAGAATTCTACCTTATTTCCCCATTAATTGAATTTGTAAGTTTTGCTGTCATATCTTTTATTTCAGGAAACTTTAACTAATCATTATCATTATCATTATTATTATTATTAAGAATAAGATCCAAATAATAAGACATTAATAATAATAGTTATTATTATCATTCCTGGAGTCTCCAAGCTTCCGAATGCTATTCTACTGCCACTCTTATTATTATCTTATTATTTGAATCTTATTCTTGTTTCTTGAAAAAACTTCCTAAAATTTTCTTCCATGTTGATTTTTATTTTCTGTTTGGGTAGTAGGTGGGTCAGGAGGAGTCATTTTTGAATGTTTCTCCAGTTTGTAGAATTTCCTCAGTATGGATAGAAGGAGACCAGAGTCAGTGTTTGCTCTCCTCATCTCCTGCATCACCCTGTGCTTTTCTGGTTTCCTAAAGAGGCAGACTGGCTTGGTTCTCAGCATTGCACATCATCCTGCCATCACACAGGTCACAGTCTCCTTCTCTGAGGGTGTCCATTATCCTCCATCTGCAGTCTGTCTAACAGACATTTCTGGCTTTATCAAAAGTAGCCTGTGTTTCCATATCCTTGCTGTTTGGGGATCACTTATGGGGATATTTTCAGGAGAGGAGGCATATAAGCATATTTACTCTGCTGTCTTGATTTCCCAAAGCAGACCAGGTCACTCTCAAGTGACTCTCTTCTAATGGAAGAGGCTATCCCACTGATTCCCTCATCAAATTACTGGGATCCAGGGGTCTAAGAAGGAAGCTCAGTGGGTAAAGTGCTTGCCTCACAAGCATGAGGACCCAAGTTCAGTTTATAGACCCCACATAGAAGCAGGGGGTGATGGCACACCTGTAGTTCTGATGCTGGGAAAGTGGAGGCAAGAAGATCCCTGGGACTTGATCATCCGATGATTTAGCTTGATCAGTGAACTCCATGCCTCAAAAAAAGTGGAAGATATTTTCCTGAGGTATAATAGACAACACTCAAGGCACATGCACATGCACCCGTATGCACACATTACTGCACACACAGTCATTAAATCAATAAAAATCAGTAGTGGAATGAATCGAAAGCCCAGAGATAGAGTTTGTATAACACACAATGAATCCATGGGTTTTTCAGAAAACTGGAAAGACTCAAATTCTGTGGAAGACTTTTCTGAAGTACAGAAAATGGACAAGTGGTCTACTCGAATTATGAATTTCCTGCTTGACAATGACCATTGCTTGTAACTAGTTGGTCAAAATTAGATTTCACAGGAACATTATGTCTTGATTATAATATTAGAATTCTACAGCAAGACATACAATATGATTTGAAGTCCACAAACTCCTTAACTGTCAGACTGAATCTTGGTGAGCTATTCTGTTTAGCCTCTACAAAAACAGTAAACTTGCCAAGGTTTTCTGGCCAGGTTGAAGCAGAGTGGGGTAAATGTATCGGGTTTAAGTAGGGACAAAATCATTAAGGTGATGGGGTGCACTCATGACCAAGGGGCATGATGTGAGGCTTGGTTCTGGGATCCTCCAGGCTTCCAAATGCTATTCTACTGCCCACTCTCAAGGTTTGTGAGGGAGTAATATTTTATGAAAAGCCTTAGTTATTTTGTGTTTGCTATTTTCTTAACTTAAAAACAGTATGGTTTACATTAGCTGGAGTTTTGCAAATCGTGTAGAAGGGATTTAAACCAATTCTGTGGCTTACATGAAAACTGAGCCCTTAGTTCCTGACTGCGCACATGCCCTGTGGGATCCTGGTGTAAAGTGATCTCTTACATGCCTGGTTGCAGCTGTGAGCCAAGCAACATCTGCAGTTTAACTTTTTTTAAAAAAAAATAAACATTTTGCATACAAAACTGAAGTTTTCTTGAGCTTTATTTCTAATGTTGCTTTTCTTTAAATTAAATACCTTTATTAGTGATAATTAGATACATTGTATGAGCAAATCTAGTGATGGTACCCCCATTTCCCTCCTCCCTGTCTCCAGACTACTGGGGACCCTACTTAGTGTGATGTTGCTTTTTAAAAATATATGTATATTATATTTATTTATGAAAGAGAAAGAGAAAAGAAAGAGAGAGAGAGAATATGAAGTATGGGTGTGCCAAGGTCTCCAGCCACTGCAATTGAACTCCAGATGCATGTGTCACCTAGAACATCAGGCTTTGTGGGGTACTAGGGAACTGAACCTTGAACCTGGCTTTACACAAGTGTCTTTAACCATTGTGCCATATTGCCAGTCCAGCCCAGATGATGTAGCTTTTTTTTTTTTTTGAGGTAGGATCTAGCTCTAGCCCAGTATGACCAGGAATTCACTATGCAGTTTCAGGCTGCCTTGAACTCACTGCAATCCTCCTACCTCTGCCTTCCAAGTGCTGAGTTTAATGGTGTGCCCCACCATGCCCAGCTGATGTTGCTTTTTGATAGCACCTTTTATTTTATAGATAGACATAATGTTCTATGATTTTTAGCATCTGTGGAAGAGGAAATGCATAGGTTTCTGTTTCCAAAAGCACCAACATTTGCGATCTGATTATGAGGTTATTGATCTATACCTTAGCATGGAAGTGATCAAGAGGAGGCTTGTACATGTCAACAGCACAGAAGGAAAGGGTTGGGTTCAAGGAGAACTTAATGGCAAGATAGGGAACATGACTTGACAACCACGAACTCAATGGCTGCCAGATTCAATTTTCAGAAGCCCAAAGCCTGAAAGATGGAAGAATTTCCTACTTGATACTTTCACTGAGGGCCAGCCCTGCAGATGGGCAAAAAACCAGGACACTTCATTGTCACACATGATGAAGAATAAAACTTTGCAAACCAGGCCCCGAAGTGTGACTTCCCAGGAGAGTCATGACCTCGTGGTGAGCAAGGATAGCATTTCTCTCTTTTCTACGTGCCCTACTCTGGATGAATTCTCAACATCCTTAGCTGGACGTATAAAAGAATTCCTCTTCTTGACAGCCGGCTCCAATGGGAAGGGTGTAAGTAGCATTCCTAAAGCATGACATCACAGAATTTTCTAAAACTTAGTAAATTAAAATTTATTTCATAAGAAAGGTTAGGGAAAAACAATTTCTTTAGAAGTAAAAAATTAAGAGTACTGATTTAGAAAGAGAATTAGCAGACACGATCTAGAATGAGAATGTCAATTTCCATGTAACTCAGGGGAAAAGATTCTGTGGTTGGAATAGTCTCCAGTTACAGACATCCTTCAGTCCCCTTTATCTATGACAATGGTTATCTATCTTTGAGAAGTTTATAAAAATGTCTTCCATTTGAGTGTCTAAGAAGGTCAGAGTTCCCTTCCTATTCCTTTTTAGCACTTTTTATTTTTTGAGGTGCTGAGGCTCGAACCCCAGGCCTTGTCCTTGCTAGGCAAGCACTCATCCACTAAGCTAAATCCCCAACCCCCCTATCCATTTTAGGTTAAGACTACAATTAAAAAATAACTGACTTATGAGATGCTTTTGTATATAAATGCATAGAATAGCATTTTGTATAAGAGCGTGATTAGCATTTAATTCTTAATGTTCTCAGCTTCTGAGGGCCATATATATATGTACATATATATATGCATGTGCAAGTGTGTGTGTACATATACCGTGATATATAGCATTGTCATCACTTGGGGAAAGTTATGTGCAAGATCCCAGACTCCTTGGAAACCACAATTTTGAACATTGTTTTGCTCTTCAGAAAATAAACAAATAAAAATGCTTCCAAGGAAAATGTTTGCATGCACATGCTCTCTCTCTCTCTCTCTCTCTCTCTCTCTCTCTCTCGCTCTCGCTCTCGCTCTCGCTCTCGCTCTCGCTCTCGCTCTCTCTCCACTTAAAATGTCAGGGTCTTGGACAGTTTCATGTAAAGAACATCAACTATCAAGGAAGAGCTCATGTCTTATACACTTGCACTCCAAGCCACCTCTTTTTACTGATGCACTTCTCCATTAAGAGATTATTTCCTTGAGTCAAGAGAGTGTGCTCAGATCCAGGCCAGACTGATGTGTAAGAGTGGACACTCTAGGGGCTGGGAGATGGCTCACAATTGCTCTGCAAGCCTGCTCAGTGGAATTCACATTCTGACCACTCATGTAAAGTCAGATACAAAGTGCACATATGTCTGCTGTCCCAATGCACCTACAATGGGGGCCTAAACCAAAAGAATCCCAACACTCACAGCCAGCTACACTGACATTCCCAGTGGCAAAAACACAGCAACAGAGACCTTGTCTCAATTAAATGTCCAAATCAGGTGCATATTTTAATCCCAACACTCAGGAAGCTAAGGCAGAAGGCTCACTGAGAGTTCAAAATCAGCCTGAGTAAGAGTGAGACCCTGCCTTCCAAAAAGGTGGAAAGAGAAGACCAAAACCTCAAGGTGGTCCTTTGACCACCACCCATGTGTGGCACATGTGTACCCCTACACATACATGCCCACAAAATAATAAAATCAAATCAGAAGAAGAATGGAAGCTCCAAGCAGTGCAAAGGATGGCATTGTGGGGTTGTATGCAATGTGCTGAGAAGGGCATTACGTTTTGCTAGCAATTACTTTCATAACCTTTAAAAATTAATTTTTAAGGTTATACTCATATCCCCTCTCCCCTGCCCCTGCTTCACTGAGTGTCCTCCTCAGTAGGGTTGATGGTGTTCATTGTGGTGTCCTGAAGGTCAGTCAGTTTTTGTGTGTGGAAATGTTCCTCAAGCTAAACCTACCCACTTTGTGGCTCTTATAATCTTTCCACCCCTTCTTCTTAAATGTTTTTTCCTGAACCTTGGTGGATGTTAGAAGCCTGATTTTGTGTTGCTTTCTCTGTAGCCTCTGGATTTCTGCTTTGATGAGTTTTGAGTGACCACAGTATCTGTGGTCATCTCCCTGAAGCTGGTTCAGGACTGGGGTTGCTATAAGGTCCCCTGGGCCCCACCAAATCTCATGGTAGGCCATCTTTGCTTGTTGTATTGATGAATCCCAGATCTCCCCAGTATTCTCTGCCATCTGCAAAAGAAAACCGATTCTCTAATCAAGAGTGACAGCGGCTTGGATCAAACAGGATAAGCATAGTTATTTGAGAGACACTCCTCCTTCCGTAGGTTTCCAAGTTAGCAACTGCATATGAGGGAGAACCTTTTAGTGGTATAATGTTGGTGGAGAAATATCATCTTATCTTTTGGGCACTTAGTTTCCTCTTCTGTTTCATGAAGGGTGGCATGTGAGCTCTGATTGCTTTTAGCTCTAATTTCCCACACTTTGTAATTCCAGGTTACCACCATGTCAGAGGGCCTGTCCTATCCCCAGAGCTGTGCATGACCACAGAGAGGGGCTCTGTAGGGATTCTAATGCAGTGGAATGTGGGACCTTCGCCACATCAGAGGACACAGGTCCCCACCCATCTGCAGCTCCAAGTCTCCCTTCCCTGGGATCTCGTTCTCTGATTTTTGTGAGCTCTTGCAGCCAGAGCTCATTGACTCATCACTGCATTCCCTCCTTGGGGGGTTCCTCTGAGGAGCAGCCTCCTGCCTCTGACTGCCTGCTCCACTTGGCTCCACTTGGCTCCACAGTCTCACTTGACATCTTGGCAGAGTCTTGCTGTTGTTGGCCTCGCACGCCTTGCTCCCCTGGGCAGTTGGCTCCTACATCTATCCACATCTCATGTGACCCAGACCTGTGGCCTGAGAATGCCCGACCCTTCAAAGGGGGCAAACGGGCAATAAGAAGTGACTTCCAAGAGGAAAAGGCAGCTGGGCTGTGGGAGACTATGAAACATACTTCTGGATATTTGAATTTGCATTTCTACTCTATTTCTATTCTTTCTAATTTTAATGTTAGAGAACGTCTTTTGACTGCCATCCAAACCCTGAGGAACACATAACTTTCACACTGAAACAACTTCTGGGTTGAGAGGGGAGGTTTTCTGGGAAAATGTTGGTGTTCGTTTTGGACAAATGGAGTGGGAGATGGTGGCCGTCACTGAAATGGAAATTCTCAAATTATCCTCCTCCGGGTTCTTCAGAGTGTCTTTTTCCTTGAAGGATCGCACACACATTTCATGCATCCTCTGGCAGAATTCTGGCTGGAGACAAGTGTCTGTCACAGATGACAAGAATGTAATCTCTAAATAATTTCATCCTGGGTCTCCACAGAGTCGAGTGTTTCCATGTGGTCGCCTTTCTGATGAAGGTCAAGATGAACAGACACCACCAAGCACATTTCAGGAGGGATATTAGATTTCACTGGGGCCAGGAGCTCAGAAGTGAGTTATTAGAGTTTTGTTTACTATGCCCTCTGGGCTATAGCCTTAATTAGGTGGAACTGATAAGCTTGATAAATTTTGAACTATTGCTTTCTCTTTGCCAATAACAAAATATTATTGTGTAGGATGCTGGTTATTTTCCTGAAGATACCGTCAGCTTCCATTTCAACTGGTCTTTTGTTTAGAGAGAAGAATGTTTTACCTCTTGTTTTTCTAAAGCAGTTTGGTGGACTAGTAGGCAATTTGTTTAGACTTTCCTCTGACCCCATTTTCTGGACTTCCTTCACCTTTGGGCTCCACGGGTTACTTTCATTGGAAGTATTTAGATCAAGCAAAGGACCCAGACACAGGCTGTTTCTTTCCAGCTTTCATAAGCATTTCTTAGCGTTATTTTCTGTCTGTCTGTCAGTCTTCCTTCCATCCTCCTCCCTCTTCTTCCTTATTCCTCATTCTCCTTACTTCTCCTCCCATCCTTCTCCCTTCCCCATATCCCTCTCTGAATTATACAGATCTTGCTGTTAAGGATTTCATGATCATTAGATTACTATTTTTAAATGAAGACAGAAAATATTTTTGGAAACCCTAAGTCACAGGCAATAATAATAACAATGGTAAAACATAAAAAGCATAGCAAATATGTATTTATGTTAACATAGAAATTATATCCATAGGTTTGACATATACATAAATAGATATGACATATTGGGATTTTTAATAATGTCTTAAAGCCATAATTATATCATAATAAGATATCTATTTAAGTTTTATCAGGCCCCAAATAAGATTTTATAATTCTTTGTGGAATGTAAACTTAGATGTCTGAGAATTCTATCTTTGAAATATTATATTCCATCTTTGAAATATTATGAATACAGAAGGATTTTTTTTCCAGTGTGGGGTTTATAGCTGATTTAAGTCTGAGTTCATTTGCTGTACCTCATAAAAATATCTTTTTGTTAACCCTTTATTTAAAAATGCCTAGGAAGAATATTCTAGCTAATAGCACCTAGGAAATAAGCCAGCTATTTAGAGGTCAAGGGAAACTGTTAGAAATGTGTAGCAATGAAGTTGCCAATGTAAGTGAGCAGCTGCTCAAGGACAAGGTCATAAGCTGTGGTAATTTACCCTCGAAACAGAAGCTTGTGAGCCAAGAGGCAACTGTGGCCCTTGTTAATTTTAGGCGGGAGAATAATTTCTAGGAAGAATGTGTTTAAAAGGTAATACTTGAAAGATTTCTGAATTCATTTCTTCCTTCCGTTATTTATATCAGAAATTTGACTGAGGATAGCTCTTCAATTTAGGATGTTTTCTGTGGTACTCACCATGTGGCTGGGCCACTTTGAAGGAAGGAGGTGAAAAGTTAAGGTAGAGAATTTTGGCGAAAAAAATAATTTAAGGACTGGATGGGTAAAAATAAAATATTTTATCAATTTATTTTTATCATTCATTCTTTTATTCAAAAAATAGTTCAACTTATATAAAAGGAATAATTTTAATCTCATCTTGATGAAACATAATGTCTTGTTTATAACATATATACATGTATTATGTGTGAAAATAATACACAATGGAGGAAGAGAAAGTGAAATTGTGTTGAAGAAAAACTTCTTTTAAATCATATTTAAACTGTAATAGGTTATTATATCTTAAGATATCTATAAGCCAGGCATCATGGTACCAACCTATAGTTGTAGAACTTGGGAGATGGAGATAAGAAGATAGGATTTCAAGGTCATTTTCAGCTACATAGTAAATTTAGGATGAGCCTGGGCTAAATTAGACCCTGTCATAAGTTCCCTCAAATGCCTACAGTAATACCTAGAGAAACCATTAAGAAAATAACTTTAAAATGGAGTCCAGAAATCAAAATTATAATTAAAAGATAATACCAGAAAATATCTAACACAGAAAAAACTTGCAAAGAACAGAGAAATTAAAAAAACAACAACACCTGGAGTCATGGAAAATAAATCACAAAATGACAGATGTAAATCCAAATTGATTTAAATCCAATAAATTGATGATTATATTAAATGTAAATGGACTAAATTGTCCAATCCAACAGCACAATGGCTCTTTTCAGTGTGGATGAACAAAGGAAATCTAACAATATGCTATCTGGAGCAAAGACATTTTGGGATCAAAGACACAGATTGGATGAATATAAAATGATAAAAAGAAAGATATCATGCAAATAGTAACTATAAGAAATCTTGAACAGCTATATTTTTAGATAAAAATGCTGATAATCTCAAGTGTTGGGGAGAAAGTGGAGACACTTGATACACAGTTTGTGGTTATGTAAATGATGCAATCCCTTGAGAAAATAATGTGGCATTTTCTTAAAAGGTAAAACATAGATGTACCATACAACTTGTTTACCATGCCCTCAGGTATTTAGCCAAGAGCAATGAAAAAGCATATCTCCACACAGAGATTTGAATGGGAGTGTTCCTCAGGCCCTTGTCCATCAAGCCCTCACTAGAAACAAGTGCCCTTCAGCCGCTGAATGGATATATAATCAAATGCTATTTGGTATTTTAAAACGAGTTACTGATACCCATAGAAACTTGCAAGAACCTTAAAAGACCTTATGCTAAGCAAGAAAGACAGCAAGATTTATTGTGCTATAGAGGAAATATCTAGAAAAGCCAATTCTATAGAGACAAGTTGGTGAGTGAGACAGAGACTCAAGACTAACCATAACTGGGCATAGGGGATTTCTTGGAATTTCATCATGATGTTTACAAGCCACATACATTTCTAGACATCACTGAGGTTTTATTTATTATGCTTTGAGACAGGCCCTCACTTGGTAGCCCAAGATGGCCTGAAACTTGCTATATGGCCCAGGCTGGCCTTGAACTCATGGCAATTCTTCTACCTCAGCCTCACAAGTTCTGGGGTCAAAGGCATAAGCCACCATTTCTGGCTTGAATTTGATATTAGAGTTGGTTGATTTTATATAAATTAACATTAATAATGCTATTTAAAATTGCATTAAGTTTAGATATTCTTGGCTAAGTTTACTAGGCAGAGCTATCAGGAAATGGACTAATTCCCCTGTCTCAGTTGGTTTGTTACATGCCCCATGGAGTTGAGGTTTTCTCTGGCATGTCCCTGAACTGCAGTGAGTAGTGTAACTGGCCAACAGTGTTTCAAAATGGATTGGGTAACTGATGATGATGAAATATATGTATTCTAAAAGTAAATTTTACAAAATCTCTACCCCCAATATTTTAAGAATTTCACTGTTGAGTTTAATAAATGACCCTTGGCAGTATAGATCTGACTTACAGCTTGTCCCTCTGTGATGTGGTTGGAGCTATTGTGGGCTACCTAGGAAAATATGTGCTTCCAGAAACAAACGTAGTTGGTTCTCTCTATGACTTTTTAATGGATGCTTACATTCATTTCTATTAATGGAGCCCCAGGGTGTCAATTTTTAACCAGTAAAAGTTCAGAAACTGAGCCAAGGGAATCTGATGACTTCCGTTATGAACATGAAACAGAACTTTTGCTGATGATGTGGCTGGCTGGTGTTAATTATAGCTTGTTTGGCTTGTAAGCTCAAGAACAATGAGATTCTAGAGCATTCCAGTAGAATCTTGGTGCATCTCTACTATACAGGCAGCCTGCTCCACCCCGCATCTCCATCGTCATCACAGTGCACACAAAAAACGGCAGATGGTGTAAAATCAAAAGCTTGATTTTTTTTTAAAGGACATAAGCTAGAAATCATGTCCCAATGACCTCTACCACTTCCACACTTGCTGAGACAAAAAGCTTGTTCAAACATGTTGCTCAAATGTTTCTGTTACTCATACCAGCTTCGAATTTCTTTTAAAAAATGCTGCCAGAATTTGTCTCTAATTAGACACAGAATATCCCCAATAGATATTAACATATTTTCTTATGGGGTTAATGAACTCTTTCAAAGGATGATGTTGTCAGAGCAAAAAAGTATTTAAAAAATTTTTTTGACCATTTATGGGGACGAGTTTTCCTGGAAGTGTTGACTGGAGAGAACATTTCAGCTTGCCAGTTACTGATGGTCACACAGAGCTCTATGCATTCAAACAATGGTTTCTCAGGCTTCTTAGAGAGCGGGAGAGGATCAGAGCTTCTCTGTCCCGAGACAAACTCTGACCTCTTGAGTGACATTTACAAAAGTTAGTCTTCTCACTTTGAGTTTCCCAGTGATACCCCAAATCCCAAATCTTGCAACTGCTGGTGCTCTTACCTTAAGTCCTAGACAGGTCTTTTTTGAGTGTCCCCAGCCTTTGCAGCTCTCCATGTCCCCTGCAGGGAGGGTGTGCGTGTCAGGTAGAGCCAACACCTCCCCTCCCAGCCTCTGCTCCCCTCATCTGGCGGAGCCCTTCTTTCCTGGCCCTGCCTGTTGACATCTTGGGGCTTTGGAAATTGAATGGAAATCTTTTCTCCCTTGGTGCTGAGGGATTTTTCTTCCTCTATGAATATCCTTTGCTTCCTCTATGAACACTTTTTGCTTCCTCCAGCTGGGCGGTGCCTGGCACTAACAAAAGGCTTGCACAGGGGGGTGGGGCCTTGTGAGACACTGCTTGTTTCTCCCCCAGGAGCCCCTTCCTCATCCATGGCAATGCATGTAGGCACTCTGGAATGGGTGACACTGGGGTGGGACTTGGAGTCCACTGTATCCAACCTCCTTTACTCCTTTTTATTTTATTTTGTTGAGGTAGGGTCTTATGTAGACCAGGATTGCCTCAAACTTGCTATGTAGCCTAGGATGACCTTGAACTTCTGATCCTCCTGCCTTTACCTCCTGAGTACTGGGATGACAGGCTTGTGCTACCACGCCTATCTTTATGAGGTGCTGGGAATAGAATCCAGGGCTTTGTGCATGCTAGAAAGCTCTTTACCAACAAATTCTCAACCCCAGCCCCAGCCTCTTCCATCCTTGACACTTGTGCTCCATCACCCAGTCCAGCCAGTGGAACCATCTGCCTTTACTTGGTGATTTCCCATCAGCCTCCATTTCTCTGTCCCTTGTCAGCTGCAGTCCTGCCCATCCCACCTCCATGGTCCATTGGCCATGGTTCCTGATGGTGGGCAGTTTGGGTTCCTTCTCAATGGGGTTCTTATAAAGCAAAGCCAGTGACTGTTCAACTCAGTGTCCTGTAAGGGCTAAGAAGGTGCTGACCAGACAAAGACCACGGTGCATCTGGGTTGCTGAGCCAGGCATTGCTCACGGTCCTTACTGGGGCTCCAGGATGCTTATACTCTGCCTCATGGGTAGCTTTCAGGCTACTCCTTTTTTATCTTCTGGCAAGATGAACTGCATGAAATTTTCTAATAGGCCATACATTTTGCTCTCATTCATTCACCCCCCACACAAAAAAAGAAAACTTAGCATCATAATAGTCAATTTTCTGGTGCTGTAACAAAGGTACCTCCACAGCTCTGGAGCTCCAAAGGGCACATCGCCAGCTTCTGTCTGACTCTGCCAAAAGGCTCATGAGTGTTGGCATCACATGTAGAAAAAGACCACTTGGCAAGACAGGAAGCTGAGGAGGGGTTCTGATGTCAGGCTTGCTCTTTTATAACCACACTCTCTTTCTTGAGAATAGATCCGTCTCTTTGGGGCTGTGTTTCAGTAACTGTTTTATGCACTGAGTTATACTCTTAAAGGTTCCACCACCTCTTAACACTAAGAGGACCAAGCTCCTACCACCTGGGCTCTAGGGGAGATACTGAAACCATCTGCAAACCACGGCAAGAAGCATCCACTGTGGTCTCAGGCCAAGAGGCAGAGCCTGAGAGGTGAAGTCTGAGGAAGTAGAGTGAAGAAGAACTTTCTGGTGCAGGAAGGATGGAAGTAAGTAATCAAATAGCAGGCTGGAGACATGGCTCAGTAGTTAAGATGCTTGCCTGCAAAGCCCAATGACTGGGGTCCAATTCCCCAGTACCCATGTAAAGCCAGATGCACAAATGATGCATGCATGCTGAGTTCAATTGCAGTGGCTAGAGGCCCTGGTATACCCATTCTCTTTCTCCTTATAAACAAATAAATATTTTTAAAAAAATCAAATAGAGCTAGAGAGATGGTTCGGTGGTTAAGGTGATTGCCTACAAAACCTAACGACCCGAGTTTGATTCCCCAGTACCCACATAAAGTCAGAAGCACAAAAGGAACGCATGCTGCTGGAATTCCTTTGCAGTGGCAGGGGGCCTTGGTATGCCCATTCTCTCTCTGACTCTCTCTCTCTCTCTTTCTCTCTGTTTGCAAATAAATAAAAATATTATAATAATTTTTTAAATAATCAAGGATGGGGAGATAGGTCAGTTGGTAAAGTTCTTGTCTCATAAGTGTGAGGACCTGAGTTTAGATTCCCAACACCTGCATAAATCCAGGTAGGCATAGTGGCTTTCCTGAATCCCAGCACTCTGGAGGTGGAGACAGAGGTCCCCAGAGCAAGATGGTCAGCTAGACTAGCCGAATTGGTGAGCTGGGGTGCAAGTGAGAGACCCTGTCTCAATAAACACGGTGGAAAGCCATCAAGGAAGACACAGGACATCAAATGCTGGCCTTCACATGCACACATCCACATACACACATGCATAACACATAATGCAAGCATACATACCCACATGCATGCACATCGTACAGATATCAGAACATCAGATGGTGGTAGATACTATTCAGTGAATGAAGCCCTTTGATATGGTGAAGGGCATCTGCTGAACCCCTTACCCTGAGAGGCACACAAGACCTCTCTGAGTAAGAAAGGCACTCCTGAGGAATTAGGAAGGACCTCAGCTCTCATTTGCTATTGCTAGGGCCAGAAATCCTATATGGGGTGGTGATGTGGCCTGGTTTCTGTTTCATTGAGATCACTTGATTTGGTGGATGGTGGCTTTTATGAGGCAAACAGGGGAGCAGAAACTCAAATATATTAGGTGGCTGACCAGCCGTAACAAAATATCTTTGACTGGGTAGCTTAATCACAGAAATTTATTTCTTACAGTTCTGAAGGCTGGACATCAAAGCTCAAAGCGTTGACAGGTGTGGCTTCTCCTGAAAGCTCTCTCCATCACTTGCAGATGGAATTTTTTCCTTGTGTCCTCACATTGCCTCCCTCTCTGTCTGTGTCCTTAGCTTAGTCTGGGGCCTACCTTAATAGCCTTATTTTTACTTAATTGCCTCTTTAATGATCCTAACTCTAGGGCTGGGGAGATAGCTGTCATTAAAAAGGCTTGCTCTGCAAGCCTTCCAACCAGAATTCATATTCCCAGCACCCATGTGACGTAGTTGGATATGTAATGGGAGGCGGAGTCAAGAGGATCCCAAAGTTTTAGAGGCCAGTTAGTCTGGTCTTCCCAGTCTCAAATATGGTGGAAGGAGAGGACCAACTCCACAAGATTGTCCTTGATCTCCACATGCCCATTGTGGCACACATCACTATCATCATGCATGCACACAAATAAAATTTTAAAAATACAAAGTTCCTAACTCCATATAAAGTTACACTGTGAGGTTATGGATTAGGACTTCAGCATAGGAATGTTGGGGACAGACCCATTGAGTTCATATGACATCAAGTTAAGAGGTGACTGTAGTGTCTGGAGAAGAGAATATGACCTTTTCTAGGAACTTGTATGAAGAAGCTAGACCAATACAGAATATCGTTTAAAGTAAAGTCCACAGAGCTTGTTGACTGGATGTGGGCTGTATTAGTCAACTTCACATCACTACAACAAAACACCCATGACAGGCTACCCATGGTGAGAAAAGGTTTATTGAGCTTACATTCTTAAGGTTCCAGTCAAGATTAGGTAATCCATTGTTTTGAGACTCTGATCAGGTCACTGGCAATGGCAGTGCCAGGGGGTTGGGAAGCAGAGTGAACGGATAGGCAGGGACTCACACTAGCTTTGAAGGGCTTATCTCGACGATCTAAAAACCTCCCACTAGGTTACCTCATTTCCTGATAACACCACAGTTGGACCCAAGCCTTCACATGTGGAGTTTTTGGAGACATTACTCATATCCAAACCATAGCAGAGGACAAAGGAGAGGCTAAGTATGACTTCTGGGTTCTATGGCTCAAGCCACTTCTCCCATTTATTGAGTTGTAGGCTCTTGTTCGTGCTTTGTGCAGAGTGTTTGCCTGGGAGAAGAAGTAATTCCATTCATACGCATTCCCACTCCTCCCTAAACATTACCTGCTCTTCCTGCCTTAGTCCTGCTGGTGATGGTTAATCTTTGTTGTCAACTTGCTGGGATTCAGAGTCACCATGGAAGCACCCCTTTGGTGGGTCTGTAAGGGTGTTTCCTGAAAGCTTTAACTGAAGAGGAAAAGACCCCCTGAATGTGGGTGGTACCATCCCTGGACTGGATAAAAAGAACAAAGCTAGCTGGATCTCAGCATTCATCTCTCTCTGCTTCCTGACTGCAGACACAACATGACCAGCTGTCTCATGCACCTGCTGGCTTGCCATGTCTTTCCATGACCGATGACCATCTTGAACTATAGGTGGAAATAAACCCTTTCTCCCTGAAATTGCTTCCTGTCAGGCATTTGCTCACAGCATTGAGAAAAGTGACTAATACACCAATCTTTCTTCAAATCTTCAGCTCCAAGACTACCGTACGAAGTCTGGTGGGCCTTCTGTCCACGTGCAGAGCTTGCCTAGCATCCAACCTTTCTGATTCCCTCCCATCATGCCCCACATGCTCTCAACACTGTTCCCCTTACCCCGTCAGAACAACCACAAGATGGTTTGCTCATCACCACATTCCAGAGCCAGGAGCAATGCCTGCCCTGTGGATTGTGAAAGGAAGCTCCTAGGGAAGATTGTCGGAGCCACAACCAGCCTTCTGGTTGCCACGTGACCATGACGCATCTTGAAGGTTAGAGATCTTTCCATGTTCCTCTTTTCCACGTGGACTGTGGCTATCCTAAGGTTCTAGTGATGTCATTGGGAGGATGTGTTTCTGGGGCATTGGAATGACTTAGAAAACTCTCTTGATACTTACATTTCAGACCCTGGACTCTCTAGAAGATTCTCCAATCTGAAGGCTGGCTTATTGATCCAGCAAAGTTTGGAACTAAGTTGTCCTGAGTCTCGTTGGGATTTTCAAGCACATCACCCTCATTTATTTTCTCAAGCATCTTAGTAACAGCACAGAACATAGCTGGGCTCATAAGATTCCTTTTCTTCTTAAGTCAGGTACCTCTCTTCTTTGTTGTTTGGTTCCCTTGCCTGTTTTTTGAGTCCAGGTCTTACTATGTTGCACAGGACCAGCTGGCTTCAATTTTGGGATGCTTTAGCCTCGGCCCCCTGCTCCAGAGCAGGCTTTGACTTAGCAGTAGGCTGCTGAATGCCTGATGACATAGATATCCACAGGGAGCCACAGGGGATGTGAGGGGGTGTGCGCTGAAGAACACAGCACCACGGGTGGGGCTGAAATGGCAAGATCAAGAGACTGAAAATTCAAGCCAGAGAATCAGAAATTGTCAGAAATGTCCCTGGGGAACACCAGGAAGTAACAAAAGCTCCTATCTGTGGGTCTCTCTTCTTTGTGACTTCATCTTCCTTCCTTCACTGTCCTTTCTGCGTTCTTCCTTCTCTTCCCTCCTTGCTTTCTCTCACCGCTCCTTTCCTGATTCTTTCTGTGCCTCCATTTTCCTGGGGGGGGGGGAACTGAGGACACAACTACTAGAAACAAAAGGTATGATATACCATAATGTGTAGTGTCGATATTATGCATATAAAATTAGAATTACACACACATATATCATGTACACACAACCACACACACATATGCATCATATATATATATATATATATATACATATATACAAACACATATGCCCACACACTCAATTTTGTGACAGAAAATTCCATTTTCAATTTCTAATTTTTTAATGTGTAAGTCACTTCTTTTTTTTTCTTTCTTAGTATTTGGAGGTTGGGCCCAGGCCTTGTGGGAGTTGAATATTTTATCTCTCTAAAAAGTCTTTGGAGTTGTTTTAATCTGTTTGGAGGATTCCTCCTACTTTTTTTTCCTTAGAGTTCTTGCCCTGCTCTCTCCTGTGCCTCCGGCCTTCTTGCATCAGGTTCTGCTGTCAGAAGGGAGTTGGCATGAATTTGCTGCAGGGGGTGGGGGTGGGTGGCACTGGGGAGCAGAGAAACTGAGTCACAAGGAGCCGTGCCATTTCAGCTCTGTCCTTTTCCCAGCTGGAGCTTTGAAGCGAGACCTTCATTTATCACAAGAACCATTTCCCCTGGAAACACTGCAGTCCTCGAGGGAGCCGCTCCCAGGCACCATCTCATCTTTCAGGGGCCGCAGCTGAGTTGCCAGCTCAGCTCAGGGCACGGTGTGAGGGAGCCTTCCCCAAGCTGTGTCATGTCTCTCTTGCTACTGCAAATGAACCAGAAAATTCTCTGAAGCGACAGGACCTTGCAGATAGAGGTTCAATTTCTTTTGTGTGCACACGTGTATTATGCATAGAAAATCATTACCCACCCTCGGTTAGCTGGGATCTCTCTCTTTACTCTTGTACTGAAGCTATACATTTAATTATGTGGTCATTTCTGCTTTAATTAAAAAGCCATCCTTATCTCCAAAGGTTTCCTTTTAAATTCCCAGAGATTAGGAATATTCACGGCATGTCAGATTTTTTTATGTCCCTATGCTATATGGTTTCTATAATAATATAAAAATGAATTACCAAGCTCCTAGAAGCTAATCATATCCCGCATTTCTCTCCTAATAATCCCAGATTACATTAATCATGAATGTCAGCAGTGTCTCTAGATGGCTTCTTGACTTTTGACAAAAAGCCTTCATCTTGGCCCTTTAAATTCCAAGGTCAAGGAGAATGTAACACTCAGAATAACTATTAGCATTATTTTACCCTGACATTTCCTCCTGCATCCAGTTTAACATTCCACCCAGGCAACGAAGATGAATGTCATCTTTCGATTCACTGGAGGGAATTGCCCCAATTAAACCTGACGTAAAGGCTATTGGAAACGCTGTGTTAATTTGCAGTTCTCCTTTAAAATAGAAAATATTTCATGAAGGGAGAGAATTTTCATTAAAAGCATTAAGGATTTACCATGACATGAACAAGCAATTTTTGAATTGACTTTTTAAATTTTTTTTTGCTCCTCAGGCTAGCATAATAATCATGGTGTGGGATCAGCGAGGCCAGGGTCTCCCTACTGGGGCAGCGGATCTCTGAGTCACCTTCTTGTCCTTGCCACTTGAAGTAGGTCACCACTGCAGACTTGTCACATCAAAAATGAAGGCAAGGTAGAAGAGGGCCTCCAGCTGGTTGAGGACAGGGAGAAGGGAAATGGGGTAGCATCACAAGATTTGCTCATGCAATGTATCTAGTTATTGTCTAAACATGTTTAAGAGAATGATGGCAAGAACCTGGATGTCCATAAGTGAGGGAGAGGTCAGGGACATGATGGGGTCTGCATAGATGTAGAGACCCACACGATGTAGAAGGTAGATACATGCTGAGGTTCACATAGATGTAGAGAGTCACATGATAGGGTGTTCATGGCTTTTGCTTTATTTTTATTGTTTGTAACTTTTCAGCTTTTTTGGTGATAGTGATGCAATCCGAAGTCTTGGGCATAATGGGAGAATGCTCTACAACTGAGCTATGCCCTCGGCCCTTTTTTTCTTTTATAATGGATTTTGATAATTCTCTCCAGTTACCTTCTCTTTCTGCCCTTCTCCACCTCCTTCCACTGAACCCTTTCTTCTTTCCAACTAGTACTTCTTCTATTTTGATGCCTTTTTTAGCCCTCCTCCACCATTCATGACAGAATGTTGATGGATCTAACCTCGTGTAGGAAATGATATTCCCTCTGAGGTTATGAACATACTGGCCATGTCATGCCCAGAAGATAACATTCCAAAGCACTCCTCCCCATCTGTATGACTGTTACCTTCTTTTTAAATTTATTGGTTTTCAAGAGGAGAGAGAGAGAGAGAGAGAGAGAGAGAGAGAGAGAGAGAGAGAGAGAGAGAGAGAGAGAATGAGAATGGGTACACCAGGACCTCTTTCCACTAGAAATGAACTCCAGGTGCATGTGCCACTCTGTGCATCTGGCTTTACATGGCTACTGGGGAATCAAACCCAGGCCTTCAGGCTTTGAAAATAAGTGCCTTAAACCATTGAGCCATCTCTCCAGCCCATTTTTACCTTCTTTCCGCCTCATCTTCTTCACTGCCCCTTGAGCCTTGATGAGGGTGATCTAGACATCTTATTTAGCTCTGGACACTCAATAGCCACTTATTCTCAGCACTTGATGATATTAAATATCCCCAGTAGTCACCACCAAATGCAAAGAAGAAGCTTCTCTTGCCAAAGGTGAGGACAGCACTAATCTATGGGCATAAACATAAATATTTAGAGAGCCAGCCCTTGATTTTTGATCGCTTTGCTAGGATATATTTCCTATGCTATAAAATTTACCTTTCTAATAGGTGGGCAAAAGGGAAGCTTGCAAAAGGGCATCGCAGTGTGGTCCAAATTTTATCGTGATTTATTTTCCTTTACATGGTAATGAAAACACAGGAGACACGCAGCAAGATCTGGATGTCAAGAGCAGCTGTATCTGGCGGTGAGATGATTAGTTCCTTGGTTTTCCATTTGTGCCCATGTTTTTGCTTGTGCAGGAAAACAAGAAGAAAATCATTACAAGACTTTCAGAAATCCTAGCTTTTCCAAGGAGCTGGGCTTCCTGCAAGTTTAACTCCACATTACCCTCTCTTGCCTTGCAACTCCCCTAAGACACAGACAGACAGACAGACAGACAGACAGACAGGCACAGACACACACACACACACACACACTCACAGTCACACACTCAGTCGCACATAGTCATGCACACAGAAACACACCCCCTCAAAGACAAATACACATGGTCACACACAGACACACATGCCTGTATACTCATGGACACTCTACAAAGTAGCTGTTTATTGGAATATATTCTTTTAAAATAAGCCTCTGGGGACCAGGGTGATGATTTAAGTCAGTAAAGTGCTTTCTGCACAGGCATGAGCACTTGAGTTGAATCCAAACCCTCCCTCCA
Source organism: Zapus hudsonius (assembly GCA_004024765.1). Lineage (NCBI taxonomy): Eukaryota > Metazoa > Chordata > Mammalia > Rodentia > Dipodidae > Zapus > Zapus hudsonius. Next base: position 42,735 of record PVHP010006210.1, read on the forward strand.
AAAGAAATGAACAGTGTGAATGGAGCTGCACACATATACACCCCACCCTCACGAATGTCCATACATATATGAAGACACACACACCACACACATATACACACAAACAAACAAACAACAAAAAAGCAAACAAAGCCTCTAGCTTTCCATTTGTTATTCAAGATGGAAACGGTAAGCTGCCTTTGAAAACTTACCGCAAGCACAGAGTGACCAGTGTTGTTCAGAAACCTGAAAACAAGGCATAAACACAGAGACCGAGGCTGTGAGCTCTGGGGTCAAACAAGCTGGGATTTGATCTCAGTTTTGCTCACAATCTGCTGAAAAACCTTGACCTACTTTTTGGTATGTATTTTTGCCCTGTAAAACAAAAAACAAAACAACCCCCCCCCAAAAAAAAACCTTTCTCCAGGTTCCTAAAACAAAAAAAGACAGACTACTGGCTTTGTGTTACTGAGAAGTTCCTAAACCCCAGTTTGCTCATCCTCATCAGGTTGATGAAGGGATTGAAGGAGATAAGGGGTGTACAGAGCTGTAGGTCTGGCCAAGGCTAGATGATTTCAGGCCAGGCAGAGGTAGGTCAAGGTGGATCCCTTGCCTGCTCCCTTCTCCGATGTATTCTGGAAAGTTGCTCTGGGCTTCAGGGGAAGTTGTGAACATCCAGCCCCCTGTTGAATTGTGGTCACTCATTTATCAAGCACTGGTTGTGAAACCTTGGGAACACGGCCTCCTCACCTGGAGCTTCAAAACAAAATTCCTAATCTAGTCCTGCTGGACCCAGGGGAGGTCTGATTCCAGCACCTCATTTTAGCTTGTCTGAAACAAGCCTGCCTGCCTTCAGATGTCTATCCTTTTGAACTGCATTTCTGGACCTGGCTCAACTGTACCAAGCCAAAGTCTTTCCTGCTGACCTTGGCCATGTCTCCCCAACTCGTGATGTTATTGTCCTTTTTACCTGTACTGACCTGCCTGGTTGTCCCATTCCTGTGGCTGCTGGCCTGACACAGGACATATCTGTCCTCACAAGCTCTGGACTGGCTCTTGGCTCACCCCCTTACAGTTGTCCTTTCTTGTGCCCTGCCAGACACAAAAGGTGCATCTTGATGTCTTTACCTGAATGCAATTAAGATTATTTTGCATTTGGGCATGTCCTAACATCTCATCTTCATTACAGCAAGGAAAATTTCTCCCCTAATGCTACTTTCTGAAATCAACAAACAAAACACTGAAATATTTCAGACATGAAGAAAAAATGGGGGGAAAAGTGATACCCTCCATGGGCAGCATGGTTTTGAATATATACCCCCACATTCATATGCTGGAACCATAACCCCAAATTCATATATCAATGATGGGACTTTTGGGACCAAATTGAGATAAGATGGTGCTGCATGACTTTTCCTGGGGAGATAAGAATGGATGTCTATCACCCCTGATGGAGCACCAACAAGAGACCGGAGAAATGATGCCATCAAAATGGAGCTTGGTGAACCACTGAGTCTATTAGGCCTGCTTCCAGGAGCCTGGGTGACTCACAGACAGCTGTGTTGCTGAAAAGCCCACCCCAACATGGGTGATGACTCACGGGGGCCGAATCCCTGGAGCTTGCTGCACAACTTGCAGGCAGCTCCACCAGAGAGTCTCCTGGGCCCAGCAGTTGTTTACTGCTGATGTGATCTTGGGGAGGGGCCTTCATGAGTTTCCTGAGCCTTATCGGTTCCATTAGCAAGTGGTATGGGTCTCCTTACTCCTTCCAAGAGGAAAGAACTATACAGCAGATGGAATCACCAGGGCGATGACTCACGATGGTGTGAGTGGCTTTCTAAGAAGGAGAGGAGACCTCAGCTTCCCACGTGATTCTCTGCTTCCCGGTGTGATGCTTTCTACAGCATCACGAGGCAGAAGGAGGGCCCTCATCCAATGTCACTGTCATGACTTTGGATGGCCAGTGAATCAGCATGAGCCACACAAGGTCCTATCCTTCAGATATCACCTGGTCATAGGTGTTTTGTTACAGCCACAAAAAATGGACTATATAGACACTAATGTGTGAACAGGTAGCTGCATGGGCTTCATATTTTAAAGAGTTGCATCTCCTTCCCAGATCTCTCTTTTGTCCCTTTCCCCCCTTTTCTCCCCTTTTGGGAGGAAGCTGAATTCTGAGGGTTTTTTTCCCTTCCCACACATGTTTTGGGGCCTTTACTATACATTTATATGTCCATGAATACTATGTTACATTGTTTTATATTTAGAGAATTTCATATCATTTGAAATGTATGTTTCATACTATTCGTATCTATTACAGGTTGAATTGTGTCATCCTCCCTCCCTGAATTCAACTATTGAAATCCCAACCCTACATTCCCTGAGACTATGACCTTATTTGGGAAAAGGACCACCTCAGCTGGAAGGGGGTAATTTATGATGTGGGCATCGAGGGTAAGGTGAATCCCTATGGATTCTTATTCTTAGCCAAAGAATTGCAGAGGCTGCAGAAGTGGTTCAGTCGGTAAAGCTCTGGTTGTACAAATATGAGCACCCATATTCAGATCTTCAGCACCCACATAAATGCCAGATGTGGTGGTGACTGCCTGTAATCAGGAGGCTCCATCCAAGCCAGCTAGCTACACTTACGGAATCCGTGAGCTCTGGGTTCAAGTGAGAGACCTGTCTCAAAGGTGGAGGGTTAATGTCAATTTTCAACTTGATTGGGTTGAGAAATTAGTGAGGTGCATCTTTGAACGTCTCCAAAGAGATTAAACCTATGTAACTTGTGTGTGTGTGTGTGTGTGTGTGTGTGTGTGTGTGTGTGTGTGTGTAGTATATGTGGTGTCTGTGATGTGGGGCATAAGGTGCAGTACATGCGTGTTCTTCCCATGCACACACAGGGAGACGCCAGAGGAGGACATAGGGTATCTGCCTTTATTCCTTTCCATGAAACAGAGTCTCTAATGAACTTGGATGTCAGACCGCCAAACCGGTGAGATTACACGTGTGTGTAGCCACACCCAGCTTTTACCAGGTTGCTCAGGATTGAGCTCATGCAATCAGTCGTGGGCTCTCCCAAGTCGCTGTGTCTCCTTGGCAAGTACTTTTACCCACTGAGCCATTTCCCCAGGCCCTTATTTTTGTATTTATTTATAGTGTATGTAGGCATGCAATCTCATTAATGACAAGCGAGCCAGCTTTCCCAGGGCCTCACTGTGTCTGCCTCTTGAGCTCTGAGATTGCAGGCAGGCTACCACACTCACCTGGTATTTACGGGGCTTAGGTGCTAGGATCCAAACTCTGGTCCTTTACACTTGTGCTGCAAATACTTTATCCACTGAGCCATCTCTCCAGCCCGTCACCAGCATCTTTTCTTGGAGGTCTTTTTCCCTTTGTGTTTGTCACGAGTAGTATGTCATTTTCATACATATATGCAATGCATGATGATTAAGTCAGTGGAAGGAACATTTCTGTCTCCTACCACAATTATCATATCTTAGTGTTTAGAGCCTTCAAACTCTCACCACCAGCCTAGGTGAAGCAAATTGCATATAGTCCGTCCTTCCATCCATGAACTCCTAAAGGATGCTTTTCCCTTTCTGTTGCGACCCCGGGTTCATCCCATTTTATCCCCCTTCTGGCTCTCTTGGTCTTAATCACATGTAGACCTCTTGCCTACACTCCAGTCACAACCCTTCCTAAAACTCATTTTCTGTCTGGTCTCAAGAGAGTGGCAGCAGATTAGCTTTTGATTCCCCCACCTGCTGGTCTATCTCTTTAATGCTGCTGCTGAAGGGTTGCCAGGGAAATCTGTGGTCCAGCTCTTGCTGCTCTGGGCCCTCGCACCTGCATTTCATGTGTGGAGGTGACAGGCTTCATTGTGTTATGAGTTCCTTGCTATCTAGCCAAAAGGATTGCCGAGTTAGCAGGTAAAATGCTCCCAAGTCAAAAACTTTCCTTAAAAAATAGCAAAGATCATACCCTGTGCTTAATTGTTGTTTTTAATTCGATTTTTATTATTTCTATACACACATTATATATATATATATATATATATATATATATGTATTTTGATCACCCTTGTCCTCTCTTATTCTCCTCCCATCCCCTGAAACACTTCTTTGCTTCCCACATATTGGTGGGTACAGCATTGAGGAGAATGACACCCCCTTTCCCCAGCAACCAGCGATTTTGAAACAGGGTCTTGCTATGTAGCCCAGGCTGACCTTAAACCCATGGTAATCCTCTTGCCTTGGCTTCCTTAGTGATGGAATTATAAGCATGAGTCCCTACAGCCAAGTTTAATTTTGTAAGATATAGTTAACTTCATAATTTAATACACAACTTGTTATAGACAGCAGCTTGTCAAGGGTGCCTTGTTTCATGGGATACTAAGATTTCATTTTGCAAGAAGAAAACATTGCAGAGTTGGTTGCCTAGCATCATGGGGACACTTGACAATGTTGAGCCTGTGCACTTAAAGATGGCTGAGGTGGAGCAGAGCTGCTGGTGGTGGCCTGTTACCAGAGCTACTGAGAGGATGAGGCAGGAGGATTGAACATTCAATATCTGCTTAGGCTACAGAGCGAGTTCAAGGCTATCCTTGGCACCTTAGTGAGATGCTATCTTAAAATGAAAAGTAAGAAAATGCTCCTGGGAAGATATCTTAAAGGTAGAGGACTTAGGTGGAGCATTTGCCTGGCGTTCACAAAGCCATGACTTCAATATCCAGTGTTCACATCCTTCCTGGAACCAGGCTCTTTCTAGATAAAATATATGGAGTCCGAATTTCTGCCCTTTCATTTTGTCCATCTATTGGCACTCACAGCCCATCATTTGCTTTTATGGTGCAGAGGTACAATTATAGGCTTTTTTTAAAGTCAGAAGAGTCTTTCTTACCCTCATGCATTGTGGCATTTCTTCTCCATTGACCTTCAATGTTCCCCAGCTACCTGTCCTGATAGCCGCCTTGCTCCTGGCTCCCCAGGTTATCAGGTGGCACTGGTGCCTTCCTTCCAATGATGAATGAGCATGGCAAAGAAAGTTTAGGTCTTTGAACCAACATCCCCCAGCTCTGTTTCTTGCTCAACTACTAAATGTGAGAAGACAAGGTTGGGAGTCCATATGTCTCATCAGTACACAAGGCATTGTTTTCAACAGAACTGTGCCTGAAGCCTTGCACTAAGGAGAAATGGTGGGATATTGTCAAAGCAGCTTGTGATGTGGTCTCTTCTAGAAGAAACAGGGACCCTCCTCACAACTGCTGAGTCTCTGCTTCACTGTGCTGCTTACAGGTTACCCAGCCAGGTCCATGGCCCCAGCCAGGCCAGAAGTCTGTTGAATTGTCCAACATGAATTAAAGCTTTTTGGGAGAGTTATATGACTATTTCACATGGCATAAATTTCTTTTAACATGGTTGGGGGATTAAAACATCAGAACCATAGCAACAGTTAAATTGTTTGAAAGTGTTTCTATTTTTGTTTTCTGTTGGAGACTACATGCCCCTGGCAAAGTCAGTCCCTACAGTGGTAAATACCTTAAGTTATAGAGGCTAAGGTCCCAGTCCAGGAAGAAGGAGTAGGAACAAAAGTCCAAATTAGAATATTTTCCTGGCAGTTAAGGGTTGCTGGGGGAGGAAGAGACATTTGCTTTAATAGTGTCAGTACGGTGCCCATGCTCCTGTAAATAACCCTAATAAACCCATGAGTTGCCACAAAACAGAAAGAAAAAGGAAGGAAGGAAGGAAGGATGAAAGAAAGAAAGAAAGAAAGGGAAGAAAGAAGGAAGGAAGAAAGGGAAGGAAAATGAAGGAATGAAGAAAGAAAACAAGGGAGAGAAAGGAAAGGAAAGGAAGAAGGAGAAAGGAAAGGAAAGAGACATGAGCAGAAGAAGACAGGTTGGGGAGAGGAAGGACATTTGTGGGAAGGAAAGGGGGACAAAAGAAGCTCATGAGGATGAACATGATCAAAATACATTATATACATGTATGAAATGTCTTAATGAAACCCATTATTATGTATAATTAACATGTGAGTACAAATTAATTTTTAAAACAATAATTTCCCGGGACTACCTAGATAAACGACAGGTTGAGAGCATGCTGCACATTGAATACGTAAAGCTAAAACCTCTGGGTCTTTATTGATGACCCCAATTCCTCACCTGGCTGTTTGGCTGCACCAGCAGCTTGCAGGTACAGAAAGCTGCTCAAAGTTTCCAGCCTGCTCATTCAATCCTCTTCTAGTTCTTACCCAAAACACAAAACAGCAGGTGCTGTGGGCCGCACCTTTAATCCCAGCACTTGGGAGGCTGAAGTGGGCAGACTGCCTCAAGTTCAAAGCCAGCCCGAGCTACACAGTGAATTGCAGGCAAGTCTGTATTCTATGGAGTAAGACTGTTCAAAACAAACGAGCAGCAAAACATTCTCTGAGAGCATGTGTGGAGGTTTTGGCAGGGGAGTACAGTGACTCATGTGTCCCCATGGCCAAGAACTTCCATCTGGGAAGGTCTTCCTCTTTACCTGAGCACATGGGTTGGGGAGCACATGGGGGAGTGACAGAAGGAGGAACACTTGCCTAGACAGCCAGATTAGTAGTCAACCCTGGAGATCAGTAGGCTGGAAAATGTCTGGGCCAGATCACCCTCACAGTCTACTACACACACACACACACACACACACACACACACACACACACACACACACACACACACACATATATATATATATATATATATGTCCGAATGCTTTCTTTAGAATAACTGAACTTCAGATATGAAAGTTGGTCCTCACTACGATAGCTTCTCTTCATTCCTTTCCATGGATGGTAAACTAGCAGGGATGTCACTGTATAGATCAGTGTACATTTCATCCATGATAAACCATCAGGGGAAACCACTGCATGGATCATTGTACATTTCTCTGAACCCAGCACCCCTTGGAAAGTTCTAGAGTCTAGATGTCTGGTTGGCTGATGTGAGCCCTAAGGTTACTTTGTTAAACATTCACAATGAATGGGTATTTTAAATTGTGCTTTTAATTTTTTTTAAACTTTTTTATTGATAGTTTCCATATTATAGACCATACACTATTATGATTCCCTCCCTCATATTTCTTCCCCCCTCTCAATTAGTCTATGTTTTATTTCAGTGTCATCATCTTTTCCTCTCATTATGTGTAGGTATTATCAGGCACTGTGAAGTCATGAATATCAAGGCCATTTTGTGTCTGGAAGTTTCTGTTGTAAGCAGTCCTACCTTCCTTTGATTCTTACAATCTTTCTGCCACCTCTTCTGCAACAATCCCTGAGCCTCAGGAAGTGTGATAGAGACGTCCCAGTGCTGAACACTCCACTGCCATTTCTTCTCAGCACTATGGTGTCTTTTGTGTTATCCCAGTGGTCACTGCCATCTGAAAAAGAGAAACTTCTCAAGCCAGAAGTGAGAGTAGCATTATTATTTGGGTATGCTCATAAATAAAAGTCCTTGTAAGGCAGTTTGGTTGGCATAATGTTCAGGTGAGCCTGCCCCCATGTGTCTGTGTTTTTAGTAACAAAAGAACAGAAAGCCAAACACCACATATTCTCCCTCATATGCAGTCCTTAGCCAGGCTAACCGCAAACTCTACACAGACCAGTAGAAAGAAGTGAGAGGTTATGAATGAAGGGTAAGGGATGGGAGGAGGGGAATGACTTAAGCATGAGGCTAAACCAAAATGGGTTCAAAATCATAAAATCCTCACGAGCATACTGTAACCTATTGAGCAAGTAGTGGGTGTTGTCTGGCAAGAGGGGCCATGAGTAGAAGGGGAGAGAGTCTAAACCTGTGAATAATTATCAGTCTGACAACCCATGGTCCCAGTCACTGGCTCCTTCCCTCACTGAGCTGTTGACCAAAGTGACCCATGAGGTTCCAAAAACAAAACAAGATTCTTTCAAAGCTCTTGAATGCCCACCCGAGGCCTGAGGCAAGATCCTGTTGCTGAAGAAACCACAGAAAGCCATCGATAAGCATTGAGAGACCGTGTGACGTCCAGAATGTTATCCAGCCTCCAGATGGTAGTTAGTGTAGTGCTGGAAGGCACTGCATAACCTGCCAGTGGAAGCTGGCCAATGACAGCTGGAGCAAACAGAGACCACTGGCATGAAACACAGTCTGCTGCCATGAGTAGGCTGACCACACTTCCTGCTGGGAGAGAACAGCGAACCAAGAAAGGAGCACTTGTGCAATGGAGGAGCCAAGGCCTTGGGGAGACAATCAACAGCTTTTAAATTCAGCCAAATATTCACTTAGTGAGGGGGAGCCCTTAACTGGAATTGGGGACTTAGGGCGATATGCACTGGGAGCTGGACTCTTGGGCCCCCAAGGAGAGATGCACTAAGCGAGTGATAGAGAGGCCACTAAAAATAGAATCTAGCTAATTCAGAAATGTGTATCTCAATTAACCTATGCTGACCTCACTCTCTGATGGAGATTGTGTTTGTATCTTTCAGAATGCAAGGAGAGAGCTGTGGCCCATCCAACCCTACCTACGAACCGCAGGCCGATAGCTGACATCCTGGCAAGAGATGAGCCATCCCAGACATACCATGGAGGATCTACACGGGACCCTGCAGAGAATAATGGGATGAACAGGGACCCATAGCCATAGCCATTCAGTCAACACAGGATAAGCCAGTGAGACAGACACCAATGATTTTCTTTTTTTTTCTTTTTTTTTTTTATTGTCCATAATGAGTTACATTATTTAGTGGGCCAACAATTGAGTTGTTATCCCCAATTCCTCAATGCCCCCTCTCCCCATCCCTAATCAGCTGGATATCCTCCTCTGTGGGCTGTCTGGATCAGACCTTGTGGCAGGGGACCATGGATAGCCTAGTATTCAGCCCGGTTCTCCTGGCCCAAGTCTGTTGTTACTGAGGGGTGCCATGCCTCTG
>PVHP010006211.1:0-61535 GCA_004024765.1 Zapus hudsonius
TTCCTATATATATTTAGCTTGTAAATACAAGACTGTAAATGTATTAAGAGACAATTTCTGTTAAAGTTTTCATTGTGTTTCACTTCAAGTACTGCACAAGTTAAAATCTGATAAAGGATTTACATTCAGTTATCTGAAACTCCCCATCTCAGACTTTTGTTTTAATGTGGTGGGTAACTTCATCTCCAAAGATACCACCTGGCTTGTTTTATAAATTTTTGCCCTAATGAAGAATTAATACTCATCCCTTTTTAAAGAAAAAAAGCAATACTGGGTTGAGGTGGTAGATGCCTCTAATCCCAGCACTCAGGAGGATGAGGCACAGTGATCATCAGTTTGAAGTCATCCTGGGCTGCATAGCAAGACCCTGCCTCAATAATTAAAAACACAAAAGCACATTGAAAGATACCTGTCTCATCGTGATCAAGAAAAGTAGAAAGCTACATTAACACCACATTCCAGACTCTGTGATTGAGGTCACAGAATTACGTAACTCAACGTGTTAGCAAGAGTGGTAGTCAGATCTCTTACTTGCATATTAAAAGCCTTGGAGAGAAGCCCTTTGGAAGGCACACGTGGAATAAAAAAACCCAAATGCTTCAGATTTCAAAATCTTCTGAGTGCTGACCTGACACTACAAATGGAAAATTCTACACCTGACCTCATGTGTCCAAAGCACAGAAATATTGCTTAAAATTACCTTCGGGCTGTACAGACATGGGGCATATCAAATATACATCAATTTTGTGATTAGACTTCAGTCCTATGTCATTATGTATGTGCAAATATCCCATAATCCAAGAAAATAGAAAATACTTTTAAAGCCCTTCTGATCCCAAACATTTTGAAAAAAAATAATATTTTAACTTATATTTTCATTTGATCAAAAGTTTTGAATGTACATTTCATTCATCTATCAATTCCCCTGATAGCATTCTGTCACAATACCCAAGAATTAGACGCAGGATGATGAGGAAGCCCAGTCGTAGAGCATTTCACTAGCAGCAGGCTAGGCGTCTGTCACCCATGCAGTGGTTAAATCTATCATCATTACATGTAGTCAGTGGAGAGGCAGCTGGATCCACGAGCATTATGGAGAGACTTCCAAGATCTGTCAAGGGAGAGTAGCAGCATCCAGACCATTGTGCTTAATTAGGGACCATTTGTATAAAAGAAAGGCTGCTGGCTCTCTTTAGGCCTAAGTGCTTGAAATGCATGAGAATACAGATGCCAGGGTCCTCAGGAGACCTAGCATTCTGCTTGGGTCTGGGCCAGGATTGAATGACTACGGGCTTCATTCCTTCTTAACCTTTTGAGAGTTACTTTCCAAAAACACAAATGACTTCTTCTACACGAATGTATTCGTGCATAAAATGTCTGCCCAAACCAAACATGCATATGCTTTTTTAGAGCTGGCTGTGACGCTGACAGTCCCAGTCACCCTGGCCTCCTGGCTACTTAAGGGCCCTCTGATCACTTCTCTAGAGAGCCAAACCATCAAGCTCCACCCACTTCCAGAAAACACCTGCTCCAGCTAGCTGGCATACATTGATTGCTAAATTTCAATAGAAAGGGACAGAATGCCTTTTTACCGAAAAGAAAGGTCCTTCTAGAAGAGACAGAGAGGGGGGAGGAGAAAGGGAGACCCTCCGTGTAGCTGCAGGCAGTCTCTGCTGGTGGAATAAATTGGGGGAAATAATTTTATCATGTAGGTCCTGTGTGTTCAGGACCTCAAATCCTTATTCAGGATGGGCCATGGCCCAAGGTTCCACCCACAATCTCCCTTTCAGGGTCACACTTTTGGGTGCTCTTCTCCCTTCGCCTAAGTCCATCGACACCACCTACTGAAGCTACGTGACAGGTGTCTCCTCTATTTGTGCATGTGCTACCTGTCCAGGGGCTTTGTCGTGGAAACCAGAACTGTCTAAGAAATGAAAAGGTGAGGTGTGGCTGAAGTAGATGTGAAGTGAAAACCCAGGCTCCACTTCCTGTCTGCCAGGTAGGCACCCTCGTCTCTGCAGAATCAGTAAGGACACAATACTGCACAGGGAACCTCCAAGGTACATTCTCCATGCCCCCAGCCCCAAGGGCTTGGATGTAGATGTAATTTGCTTAGTTTTCTAACCTCAGAATCATTACCTCTAAATAAATAATGGTAATTATAAAGACAACAATAGCATTTTCAGTCTGTATGTGGTGTTGGTGTGTGTGTGTGTGTGTGTGTGTGTGTGTGTGTGTGTGTGTGTGTGTGAATGTCAGGTGTCTCCTCTATCACTCTTCCACCTTATTTCCTTGAGATAGTTTCTCACTGAACCTGGAGTTTGATGAGTGTTTTTGTTTTGTTTTGTGTTTGTTAGACTGGCTACCAGTGACACCAAGCAATCCTCGAGCATTTAGTGTGTGCATGGCCACACCAGGTTTTTACATGGGGGCTGGGGATTGAACTCAGGTCCTCATGCATTCTTACCCACTGAGCAACCTCCCCAGCCATGCATTTACCAATCTCTCAAACAAAATGTCTTCTGCCTGGTTGGACAGGTGAAGCATGTGAGGTTCAGAAGAGACACATGTCCCTTCTGTCATCCTCAGACTCCTCTATTTGGTGGACCCAAAGCTCTCTGGAGATCTAGACTCCAGCTTGCTGCACTCAAGCATCTGTGTTAGAAGACACAGAGGAATTCAACGCGGAGTCAATCAATGCCCCTGTACCCAGCCAGCTGCTCTGCAGTGTGAAGGGAACCGTGCACCACACCAACTGCCCAGCAGACTTACAGGCCAAGCACAGCTGCTTCCTTCCAGAAATATTCTTGATCTCCATGATGTAGATGCCTCTAGAGGGTCAGGAAGCTCGATGCTAAGCCTTCTTAAAATTGTCTTTGTGCTTCGCTCTGCATCACAATCCTTGTCAAAGCCCTACAGAGTTTTGTTGTATTTGTCTGGTTGACTTTTCTCTGAAACTGTATCTGTTGAATGTTTCTTTCCTCAAATTTGGGCCAAGCTGGGTTGCATGGCGATAATTATCTCACCTGCTTGTGACATCACTTCCCAGGCATATTCTTACATTGTGCCCCTATTTCCAGAAGGCCAGAGGGAATGACCAAGGGAGACATTCCCCTGTGCAGCAAGAGCAGTACTAGTGTGCCCGGGGTAATGTGACAGTGACGATTTGCTCTGGTATTTGTAGCTCACTTGCTCCTGTAATCATGGGACCTCAGACAGGCTCAGGGGTGTTTTGAAGCACACTGACTTAGAATCTAATCCAAGCCTGCTCCCTGCTCATGGCTAAGAACCTCACCTCCTTTTATTGGACTGTTTGAAAATCCAGGCTGAGAAGTGAGAAAGGCAATCTATATCGTGTTACAAAATGAGCCATGACCAGGGAAGTGCTTCATTAGGGAACATTGTGTGTGAGGTTCTGCTTTCTCCCCTTGAGCCAAGAGAGAGAGAGATCTGAGAAGTTGCCTTCTTCTGTAAAGAAGAGAGATTGACAGCTCAGCTCTCCACAGCCAATGCCATCCTCAAGGAAAACACTGCTGGACTTAAAGTGGACTCTCAGATCCCCCAGCAGGTGCCACCAGGAGACAGTCATTCTAGAATTTTCATCTTGGAAGTCCATGTAGATGAGTCAAGTTGGGAAAATGGACAAGTTGCATCTCAGCCTCCTTGTGAATGGACATAAGTAGTCTGTTCAAGCTGTGCATCCTGAGACCAACCCCAGGGTATAAACCTAGTTGCTCTCCCCCTTTCTGCACTCAAGAAGGGAATATGTAAGCTCCTCTAGAAGTTCTGGGTAGTACACATGGCCTAGAACAATCCAGACATTCAAAACTGCTGCTTATGATTTTGTGAGACAAAAAGCCATCATCCTGTGATGACAGGGATATGCTTCGATCATCCCTCCACAGAGAACAGGAAACACAAGTCCCTCTTTTATATATGACTGACCTGGTCTTAATCATTTTTAAAAGATATTTTATTCATTTTTCAAGCAGAGAGAGAGAGAGAGAGAGAGAGAGAGAGAGAGAGAGAGCACCAGGGCCACCACCTTGTGGGTCTGGCTTATGTGGGACCTGGGGAATTGAACCCGGAGCCTTAGGCACTGGAAGCAAGTGCCTTAACCACTGAGCAATCTCTCCAGCCCTGGTCTTAATCATGTTTTATCACTGTGACAAAATACCTGAAGAAACATCAACTGAAAGGAAGGAAAGGTTTACTTTGGCCCCTCATGTCAGAGATTTCAGTCCACAGTTGCTTGGCTCCTTGGGCTTGTGGTTAGGAAAAACATCATACCAGAGATCCTGTGGTGAAATAAAGCTGATCCTTGTGGCAGCCAGGGAACAGAGAGAAAGGAAGGGACAAGAGTCCTAATATTCCCCTCCAGCACATGCCTCCAATGACCTAACTTCCTTCAGCTAAGCCCCACCTCCTAAAGGCATTCTCCCATCTTCTAATCAAGTCACAGGCTGACCAAAGTTTGAACACCCAAGCCTTTAGCCACATTCCAGATTCAAACTGGAGCAGACACATTGCATCTGTAAAACTATTTTCTAGGTGTGCGTGGATTGTCACATTTCGGAATCCTGAGTTAAGATCACTGGTTTTAATGGAAAGCATTTCATTTTACTTTATATTACATTATTTTATTTTTATTACCATTGCAGGAGAAAGCAGTCCATGACTCACAAATACATACATACATACATACATACATACATACATACATACATACATACAAACATACAATACTATTGCTTTGGACATGAACTTATAGTCTTTGTATTGGGTTCCTAATTTGCATTCACGAAACACCTGCAATTTAGTAGATACCATTCTAAACATACACATATTTCTCTCTTATGGATACTTTCCAGTTTCTATTTTCAATTGAGCTGAAGGGCTTTTGGAATGTTCCAGGATATCATTAGCCAAAAGCCATAGTTCACATGCACTGAAGGACTTGTCAGTGGGATTTTAACTACTGCAGTTCCCAGAGTGGCCCTGGGGAGCTGGAGGTCCTAGGCTGTCTGAATGTGGAAGGAAATTCACGTTGTGTTCAGCAAACCCTGGTGCTTGAGTGTACTTTGCAGTGAGAGCTTTAATTGATGGCCCATATGTTAACATATTGTAGGCACCTCACTCTGGGATCTTCCATTTCCTTTATCATGCTAAAAGACAGAATTAAATGTTGTTCTGTATTCTTTCTGGATCTATCAGTAGATTTGGGGTGTTTCGGGTAAAAGGAAGTAGAGGAAGCGGCCAGAGAGATGGCTCAGCATGTAAGGTGTTAGCCCCTTGAGCACGAGGACCCGAGTTCATACCCTAGTACCCACATCAGAATTCCAGGCATGATGCCACACATCTGTAATCACTGCAGTGGAGAAACAGAGACAGGAAGATCCCTAGGGCCCACTTCCCTAGATGCTAGTCTAGCTGTTAGTGAGCTCTAGGCTTAATGAAAAAATCTTATCAAAAAACCAATATGGGGAGTGACTGAGGAAGACGGATGCCAACCACTGCCAGCAGCATGTGCACACATGTCCTTGACCCTCTGCATACACACCTGTGCCACACATTACATGCATGTAAAGCAATGTATAAAGAATGTCTTTAGAAATACGGGAAGTTCCTTCCTGTCTTTGGAGGGTTGTGTGGGTGTTTGAACATGTATGTATGTTCCTAAGTTGCCAAACTACCTATGTGGAAACTTGGTAATTATAATTGCTAATTGCAGCATTAATGTTCTCCATCATTGTTGGCCCCAGACTATCAATAGGAACTGTTTCCAGTTCACCCAAACTCACCCCAAATACCACATGTCCTGCCATCTGCTGCTGAGCCACAGTGATATGGAAACCAATCTGAAGCCCCAAGATAGCACGGCTCTGAGCACAGCACAGTGCCCTTTGGGAATGGAGAAGGTGGCCCCTGGTTAACTTCCCCAGGACAGAAACTCTTCTCAAGCCCGTGAGATATCAGACAGCTGAAACATGTCTTCTGTACGGTACTCCATCTACAAACTCACAGAGGCAGGAATCCCAGTAACCTGTTTATTGTCAAATCGGTTGACTTTCTGGGCAGAGGGATATAGCCATATGTCCCACCCCACGCTATCTATCATGTGTATAATTAACAACCTTTAAAACTGCTTTAAATACAATCATATTTGAATGCCTAAAAAGGTCTGACCTTGGCATCTGCTAAAAGACAAATAATTAGGTGTCTTCACTGATACAATGAGAGCTGTTGAGAATGGAGCTTTCATGGTGAATACTTTATCAAATGTTTGAAGGTTAAACATCAAAATTGTGCTCCTGTTTGCCTGCCCTCACTCAAGACCCACTTCCCTAGATGATGCAGGATTCCTTGTGCTCTTTACAGACCAACAAGGGATCTTCTGACAAGGCCACTGAGGACTGATCTCCAAGCTCTGCCCCTTGCTCTTCCTCCAGGGTTTCATAAATACACCTTGCATAGCCACGAATGACTGATCTGTCTCCCCCATTCTTCCTGTGGCAATAGCTACAACTGCTACTTTTAAAATCTGATAATTTACAGTTTATAAAATGCTATTTTAATTGCACAATATGATTAGATTATTTGATATGTGCATACAGTGTATAATGATCAAATCTGGCTTGTTAATATATTCATCTCCTTAACATTTAAAAATTGCTTAATATGTAATAATTTTATTTATGTATGGGGTGCAATGTGGTATATCAATTTATGTGGACAATGTGCCCTGTCCAAACCAGAGCAGAAAGTAAGTAGTTTATTCATATTTTTAAATATTAAGTATTAATAAGACACAATCTTGTCTTCTCACCTTTTTCTATATATACGTCAACAACTCAGGGGCTGGGGAAATGGCTCCACAGTTAAAGGCACATGCTTGCAAAGCCTGCTGGCCCCAGTTTGATTTCCCAGTACCCACATCAAGCCACACATGCATCTGGAATTCATTTGCAGTGGAAAGAGGCTTGGCACACCCATTCCCTCCCTCCCCTCTCTCTATCTCTTTGCCTCTGTCTCTGTCTCTCTTTCTAGCATTCTCTCTCTCTCTCTGCTTGAAAATGTATAATTTAACTTAAAAATATTCATTTGAGGCAGTAATAGTTGAAAGCATATGAACTTGTCCTTGCCATACCTTGGTGAGGAGGGGTCCTCACTGCTATCTTCTTTTCTCTCTGGGTATCTGGGCAATAACTGTATTTCCCCAAGTCACTCAACTGAGCTTTAGGGAGGCATCCAGGAGAGGCAAGAGCTACCAGACCTTCCCTGCCCTTTGCATATGTCTTTTTTCTTGTTCTGGTTTCTGCTGGCCACTGGATTTTTATTTCCCCTTGTAAGTTACAGAGTCCATACGAATCTATTTAAGTTTTTACTTTCATACACTCCCTCCCAGCACTTGCCTCTCTTGCTCTCAGTGTTCTGAGTTGGTGGCACAGAAGAGCCAGATGCCATCATCCTTGTCCTTCAGGGCATTAGTGACCCTAGGGTAAAGAAAATGGCCAATCCTTACTCTTAGTGGTCAAAAGTGGCCTGCTAAGGATTGTGTTTCTGGTCATGCTTCCTCTGGCTTCTCCAGGACTTTATCTCAACTCACCACCTCTCTCCTCCTGCTCACATGTGCTCCCAAGATGACCGTTTGTGTTCATATCACTCAGGAAACACATGCTGGTCAAGAGGTTAGAGTGGAGGAAGAAGAAAAGAGGAACCAAATCAGGGGTGTGACTTCAGTAAATCTCCTGCCCTCAATAACTTCACTCTAATCCCAAGTGTCAACTCTACCTGTAAGGCATCCCAACCACAAGCCAGGGAGCTGGGCTGGCACACACCTGCCTGCAGTGGTGATTAAGGGGCCTGGGCAGGTGCACCTTAAGAGGTCTTCTGGATCCTTATAAAAAGGCATATGAGCACTGGCTGATCGAATCTGGAAGCACTCTGGATACATGGAGGGAGGCTGGGATGATCCTTGCCTCGTGTACTCAGCCTCTTATCCAAAAGTGCCAGTTGATAACACAAGGGAACTTATGGGTATTTCCAGTCTTGATGGAGTCATGTATCTTCTTTCTTAACCATCTGGGCCAGACGATTGCTCTGCAGTAATCAGGATAACATCATGGTTAAGAGTATGGGCTCTGGAGTCCAAATCAGCTTTTTAATCTGGTTTTGCTTTAGGAGTTGTGTGGTCTTGGGCAAGTTATTTACTTTTCTTGAGTGAAATCTCCACATCTATCCTGTGGTAACTACTAGACTTATATGCCAGGGCATTTTGTTTGAAGGACTGATTGAGGCAATTCATGCCTGGCCTGGCACATGCTGAACCCATGGGTGGTCTTCAGGTCACTATGCTTCCCATTCTAACAGCAGAGAATTCTGAGAGATTGATGTTACAGTGGGGCCATCTCTTCTGCCTCTACACTCACTAAGTACCTTTGATCAATTAATCCTGATGTCAACATTCTCAAATTCCACATTTATGTGGTCATCATATCTACATACTCCCTAAATTATACCATCATACTTTTCTATAGCTTATATTTAAGTATATACATGTATATATATATATATATATATACTTGTATAGGTGATTTTATGATCTCTTTTGTATGAACAAATATGAATATCTTAATAATAAAATTAAAACAACCATTATAACTATTATCCCTTTTTAAAAGTTTGTTTTCCTATGGTTTAACATCATCTCACATATCCCTGGCAGGATATAGAACACCGTCTTGGCTTCCTCGCCAGGCCCTGTCTATTTCCCATTCACTAAGCTATCAACCACATCCGGCCACAGTGATGGGACTCACACAGCACTATGGTTTAGGAAGCAGTTAAGAATATGATATTTCTAATCTTTCCAATAACGTTTCCTATTTCTGACTGCTGATGTCTGACTCCAGGCATTGAATTATTTCTGACCCTGAGGTTGCTTGGGGGTCTGATGAATTAAATGGATTGGCTCTGGCCTCGTTGCCATGGTGACAGGAATCAGCACAAGCTGACCAGGTGACCAGCCAGATGGCAAAGCCTTCCAGGTGTGAGACATTTCTTTGTGAGCCATCTCAGTGGTTCTTGGTCCCATCCCCCCTGAGCTGGTCAAATGAAGGGTGCTCATCCACATTTCACTCCGGGCATCTCAGTAGAGGGTAGCTGAAATTCATGGTCTAATATGCATACTGAGAAAAATGATGTCAGGTGGTATCAAAGAAAAAGAGGAAGACAAGCAAGCAGGGCAAACATCAAACATGGCCTCTTTAAGTGTAGATGAGAAGGGCTTTTGATACAGCAGAGGCATTGCAAAACATATGTGGAGTGAAGAAGCCAAGTACTAAAACCATATATGATAGGATAAGCAGGCATCTTCTCCTTCCACTGGAGTTTATTGGCTGCATTCTGCTGATAGTGAAATCATCTAGAATGAGAAACAATGGTGGATGTAAGGGGTAGGACTAGGAGCAGGAACAGTGTCTGAGCACAGTTCCTTTTTTTTTTTTTCAGGAATGATGATGGATCGCTGGAGTGGAGGATAGGGAATCTGAGTTGGGGTACAGATAGAATTAAGGTCAGGTTAGGGATAGGCTGCTCAGGGAAACCACCAAGGAAGAACAGCTCAGAGCTACACACCCCAAAACACTGAAACAGGCAAACTTTCTGAGTGTGTGCCACAGACACCTAAACACTCTGCTTCTTGCCTCGCTTGGGTGGAGGGAAATGCTCTCTTTCAGGTGTGCTCACTGTGTACTTTATCTCTTGGTTTGGGTGCCCTTGGCCTAGCTTGTTGCATTCCAGGTTAAATCAGCTACTGCTCCCTCAAGGTGGGACCCAGGAGGCTCCCCAGGGCCTGAGTGTGCAGACCTGCATGGGCAGAGAGCAGGTCTGTGGCTCACTTCTGCTGAGCATCTCTCAGGCTACCCTGCCTCGGTTGCACCTGCATGTGACCAGCAGCCTGTGTTACCTGTAGACCCAAAGGTGACCCCTGCCCACCCAAGGCAGTATTACCTATGGAAAACTTTTTAAGCATTTTTAATTCCTATATAAAAGGAAATCAAAATCTTCCTCCAGAAGTCATTGCGAGTGTCGTTCGGGAGAAAAGCATTCCCACAGTGAGAGGGCTCAGCCCACAGAGACGTAAAATTCTCTGATGGAAATATTTACATGCTTAAAATTTTGGGGCATCCCAACAAAGATGCCTGGTTCTATCCAAACGCATTCCCTTTCCAAGTGATGGACTCATCTAGAAAAGAATTTTTTTATTAAAATATGAAATCTCTCCCCAAATCACCCTTCAAACTTCAAAAGGAAATTTGGGAGATGGAAATCTTATCCTAATTTTTAACTATCACAGGGATGTTTGGGGTGGGAGGGGGAAACAGCAGACTTGGTTCTGGATGCCAAGTTCAAATTTGGTTGTGTGCTGTTAGTTTCCAGGGTGCACAGCCTAGATGACAACTTTTCTCGGGCTGGGGGTTTGATGTGGGTGAGAAAAAGCTAGAAACTCAGGTCCAACTCTGGTCTGCAATGATGTGGAGGGATTCAAAGAGGCAAAGGTTGTTCTGGTCACCCCCAAGTTCCCAGGAGCCTTCCTTCTAGCACATTCTGCATTCTGGTGGAGACTTAGAGCATTAGCTAACCAAAGGCATGATCTCAGGTTGAGTTTGTAAGGCAGATGTAACCTTTGTGATTTATGGATTGCAAGCTCTCAGGAGAAGGGGAGTGGGGAAGCAAAGGAAAAAGTAACCAGCAAAGGTGGCTACTCTGCTACAGACTAGCTCCAGCTGAGCCCATGGAGCCATGGGGCATGGGTGGGACCAGAGAGCTGTCCTATTCTGAGGCCGGACCTGGCCTCTGCACCTTGGCTCCACCCCACTCTTGGAGCAAAGACTTAATCCTGACATTCCAGTCTGAAGTAGCAGCAAACAGCAAGGATCACATCCTGTGGAGGTGACCTCAGCTCCACGAAGAACTCCAGGGAAGACAAAAACAGCCTCTGCTACAGAGCTGGGGTTATGTTGTTGCATTTGGACAGGTTGCACACGTTCTTGTGACCTGTAGAGAGAGAAGCACCATTCATCCTTCTGCGAGAGCACACGTTCTGTTCGAAGCCATATACCTTAGGGAGCCCCAGACATGTTTTATAGAGGGATAGGAAGCTAACGTAGCTGGTCAAGCATGAGCAGCTCTCCTTTAGAGATCATTGCCAGCATAGTTATAGCCACTCAGCTCTTCAGCCAGGCTTATTAAAATATGAGGGCATGAAAAGAGCTGATTCCAATCATTTTATGGCAGGACAGTTTCCCCCACCCCCTCCGGGCAGGGCAAGGCTGGCCAACATGTGTGTGGTCCATACCTTTTATGTGGAAGATATTTGGAAGACTCTCCTTCCTTGGACATGCCTAGTCCTGCCTCTGACCGTGCACTCAGGCTCCCCACCTTTGCTCTGCCACTTGCCTTTCTGGTATTTGGAAATGGTCAACAAAAATTCCAAGTTTTTCCATTGCCAAATCCAAGTTGCCAATTTCTTTCATCTCATATGGTTCTAATATCCAAATAAACCCTTCGCCATACTCCGTAAGGGGGCTGGATGTCCTGTTATCTCCTGAGAATGTACCTGTTTCTAGAGACAAAGACATAACAATTTGTGTCTGAGCATCCTGGTAAAAATAAGGTTTAAAGACTGATGTGATGAGCAAACACAGAAACATCTGGAACATGTTCAAGACCAGTGAAACGCTGGGAGAAGATAGTTTCACAGCTGCCTCTCAGTTCAGACTAGTCAGACATGCCTCTGCGACAGCCCTGGCTCCCCTCAGCTGGCGCAGGGAATGGAAACTTTGGCCATGGGTAGTTGTTTCTATGGCTTCTCCACTCCCTGCCTCATCCCTAAGCCTTCCTCCTTCTCGCTGACAATTTCCATCCATTCTAAATACCAGCCATCACATCTCAATGCAGTGAAGACCCAGAGACTGGACAGAAAGAATGAGCTTCTGCTGAACACATACAGACAGCCACTCCGTGGATATGATGGGCTGTGGAGGGGTGTGTGGGGTTCACTGGAAGCTTTCACTTGAAGAGAGAGCATGGGGTACCGCACTTCTATCCCAAGGTATGGGGAACAAGTTGCCATCTACTCCCCACCCGCCAGCCTGCTCTCAGGAGGTTTGGATCCCAATCTGTGCAGTACTTGAGCTCAGAATTCCTCTGGAATGGCTGAGGGAATGTTGGAGGAAGTCGAGTGTCTGTGTCATTCCTGGGCTAGATGACCTGAGCACTCCTGGGGAAGTAATTGGAAAATGTCTCCAGGAAAAAAAATGGGTAGAATACTGATGGGGGGAGTAGAGAGGAGAGGAAGTCAGAAAGGGTACTGCACCTGGCAGAGCTTTACAGAGGGGGCACTCAGCTCAGGGGAGCAAAGGGTCTGTGGAAACACCTTGAGAGCCAGACTGAGTGTGTAGTAAAGGCATCCCCAGTCTCGATCCTAAGACAGGGGCAGTGCCTGTCCCCAGGTGCTCTGCCAGCGATCAGCAGACGTCTGTTTCAGAAACCATAAGTGCACCAGGCCGCTTCTCCCTCTAACTGGGCTGTAAACTGGGATCTTCCAGGAGCCTTGATGCCAACCATTTCTGCCTTGCCTAAACAAGTAGTAAGAAACTGACATCCCATGACCTTAAAATAGACAAATCATCACAGATCCCTGGGCACAGAAAGTGTTACTACAAAAGTACCGACATGCTTTTCATCAGATGGTATTGTCAGGCAATGGGGGAAGCTGAGTCAACTCCTTGCTCAACCTAAGACAAATGTCAAGGCACAGAGGACACTACCAGCACATGGGTAAGGCCAGAATTCTCAACCAGTCCCTTTGGGGGTAGAAGACGCTAGGACCATTCCATCTGAATAGGAAACCCTGGGTGGGATAAAGAAAACTTGCCACAAGACCTACAGTGAGGAGCAAAACTCTTCAAATCCCACACTCCAGTGGTGTGTTTCTTCAGCCTAAGGCTTCAATAAAAGGCTAATCAGGACATTGGCCAATTTTTGTGTTGGGTTCTATTTGAGGTTTTAAGCCATTATGAAATTTAATTTTATCCTACGTGTCCTTTCAGATTCTGGGTGAAGTCTCTTCTTTTTGGAGACAATTCAAAGGGTGCTAGAGTTTGCATGAGTACATACTTACTTCTCTGAGCCTGGGGGGAATGTGAATTCAGGCATGTCCAATGTTGATTGTAAATAGGCTACTGTGGCGGGAGACCTAACCCCAAGACCACACTTGCTTTGTAAATTGGGCCTCAGTTTTCCACACAAAACTCTCTGGAGGGTGCTGGTGCTATGTGGATCAGAAGGATTATGTAACGGGAACAGTGGCGTGTAAATCCATGAATCAGTCTTCCTGTGTTCACTGGGAAGCTCGGTTGCTTCTTTATGTTTTAAAGCACAGGATGCAGGATGGCATTGCCCCTCCCGCCTGTACCCCTTCCTCTCCACTTTGCCCTTCCCTTGGCCAGCCTTCTGTGTACCATATAAGCCCATCCCTTCTACAAATCTTCACTCAAGCCTTTCTCGTCTCCTGAGGTCTTTACCTCGGCACTGGTGCAGGGTTAGCCTTTGTTTCCTGACCTCCCTACTATTCACTGATCCATAATAACAGCCATACGTTAATACGTTAATGTTATAACGTTATCACTTCAGAGATCTAGAGGGAGATTGTCCACTGCAATAACTCTACAAGGCCTTTGTTTCAGTTACTTTCCTGTTGATGAGACAGACACCTGACAAGAAGCAGCTTATGGGAGGAAAGGGTTTATTTGGGGCTTACAGAATCCAGGGGGACACCATCAATAGTGGAAGAAGCTGCCTTACTTCCATAGATGCATCCATAGCAGAGAGAGAAAAACCAACACTAGTAAGCACCAATAGCCAGCAAACACTGGTAACCAAACAGCCAGAGGTCCAACGGGCTCTGAACACACCATAGGGCTGGATTATATGATCCGCCTCCTCTAGTAGACTATTGGAGACTTAAGTAGGAAGCTTAACCTTAATCAAAAATCCCTGAAGCTGTGGGGACATACATTCACATTCAAACCACCACAGCCTTCCAAATTTTTTTAATAAAATATTTTATTTATTCATTTTCAAGCAGAGAGATACAGAGAGAGAGAGAGAGAGAGAGAGAGAGAGAGAGCGCACCAGGGCCACCTTGTGGGTCTAGCTTATATGGGTACTGGGGAATTGAACCCAGGGCCTTAGGCACTGGAGGCAAGTGCCTTAACCCTTGAGCCATCTCTCCAGCCCAGCCTTCCAAAATTTTACCAAAAATTGAAAGAGATAGTCCACTCCCCTTCCTCTAACACTATCCAGAATTTGGTAACTTGCATGATGAACAGAAGGTAATGACAGTGCTCTGTGACTTCCTAGGTTAAGTAATTAAAGGACATGTGATTTCCTCCTGGCTCTATCATGACACACATACTCATAGCTCTAGGCCATGAGATAAGAAGTCCTCATGTCAAAGAAGCCATCTAGATCATAGGTAGATAGGCCAAGAAACCCTGGCTGTGCTGGCCCGAGGTGTTTGGGTCTCCCCAGGCTGGGTGTCAAGCAGGTATGAGAGCTTGGACCTTCCAGATCTAAACACTATGTGATTTCAATTAATGAGGACTGAGTAAGGAGCTGAGCTCTGTTAACCTCCAGAAATGTAAGACCCGATGGTGAAGAAATGTTAGTATGTTAGTGTAGACTTAAACCACTATAGTTAGAGGTGACCATTATGGAGCTCTGTGTGTGTGTGTGTGTGTGTGTGTGTGTGTGTGTGTGTGTGTGTGTGTGTATAAGTATATGTATAATTTTTTACTGCCCAGGCATCTTTTGGTTGCCATAGCGAAGTAGTACACTGACTGGTTTATAAACCACAGATCCTTATTTCTCATAGTTTTGGAGACTGAAAGTCTGAGGTGGAGGTGCCAGCCTGGCTGTGCTGTGGAGACGGTTCCCTTGTGAGTACAGACTACCACCTTGTATCCCTACATAGCGGAGGAGAGCAGAGAGGGGTCACAAGCTTTCATGTGACTCTTAAAGAGCCCTAATACTATCACATTGGGGATTAGGTTTTCAACATACCATGAGAGAAAAATACTCAGGCCATTGCGTACACATAATGACGTAAGTACATGAAGACACGTGTGTGTATGCATGTGTAAACACATATACATGTGTGTATGTACATGCATGCATGGTTGGGGATACAGCCTTGCTCCTGTTGTCCCTTCGGTTGGTGTTTCTCTGTGTCTGGCAGCACAACATCAACTGAGCTGTAAACTCCATGAAGCCAAGACTGTGTTGCACACCTCCTGGCTACCCTCTGTCACTTAGAAAGACGACAGATACGACAACTGTTTCCTCAGCCCTTGAGTTAAATTGATAGAAAAACACGTGCACAGCCATGTCCCTGAAAAGCTGTTCACAGGATGGCACTGCCAACATAAAGAAACCAGAGTCATTTTGATCTTTGACTCTTTCTCAAAGGAACCCTATGTCCTTGGAAAGAGCCATTTGTCTGAAATTGCCTCGAATAAGCCACTTGAGTTGCTTCTGTGCCACAGACTCTGAGAAAGACAAGCTGCTCTTATTGACCTTCCATGATCCAGATAGCAGCCGTCTCTAGAAGGTGGGCCTTGCCTCCTGAATCCTGGGTCCCCGCAGAGTTTGCTGTTTTCCATCATCAGATTGAAAAGAAGCCCCTTTGCCTCTCTCCTCATCTGACTGTTACCTAGGAGATCCAAGATCTTTATGCAGATAGATTTGACAGTCTGAGCTGTGCAAGAAAATTTAAACATCAGGATCTCTCATAGCCTATATTTTTGTATAAAAAGGTAGATCTAACATTGAAAGGATCATTTTTAATTTTTCTATTCTATTCTATATTTGTAAATCTATATATGTGTGTGTGATATATGTATGCATATTACATGGCATGTGCATGTGGAATGACACGTCTGTGTGGAGGTCAGAGGACACCCTCTGGGTATTTCTCCTCTCCTTTCACCTTCTTTTAAACAGGATCTCACTCGCTGCTGCTGCTGCTGGTGGTGGTGGTGGTGAGCTTCCAAATTCTCCTTATTTCCATTGTCATGGGCACTTTGGGATTATAAGATACAAATGCCACTTTGCATCTGGCTTTTTATGTGGGTGCTGAGGAAGATCGAACTCAGGTTGGCAGACCTACAAGCAAGTACCTTTAAATGCTGAGCCATCTCCCCAGCCTCCAAAAGATCATTTAAAAAATAATAATTATTAAATAGATCTTTAATTGATCTAGATAAAATGCCCTGAAAAATATTTGTGAGCAAAAATGAAAAGAAGTTGATGATATGGAATTTTCCCCCATCCTTTAGAGATCTGCTACCTGTTTCAAGAACTCAAACAGAACAGTATGGCAGGACTCAGGGAACATTGCAGAAGAAGGAGCTGAAAGATTATAAGAGCCACAGAGTGGGTAGGAATACCCTAAGGCACAGAGTCCCCACCTCACTACCACAGGGACTGATTGAGGCCTTCGTGACTATACAGTGAACCCCACAACTGAGGAGCCAGGATAACAAGAGCATTGGTGAGGGAATTAAAAAAGTATAAACTGTTATAATTGACATAATAGAATTAATGCAAAGAACAGGGTGACAGATGATAAGCAGTTATGGTTTAAATTTGAAATGTTCCCACAGCCTCACAGTTTGAATGCTGTGTCCCCAGTTTGTGGCACTGCTTCCAAGGCTTTGGAGCCTTTAGAAATATGTCACTGGGAGGGGAGGCTGTTGAATTTTTGCCAGCTTCAAGTTCTGGCTGCTGTCTGCCTCTGGGCCACTGTCTTGTGAAGAATCTCCACCACCAGCTTCCCTACCTGGATAGACTGAGACTCAATAAACACATGAGCCAAAAGAAACCTTTCGCCTCATATGATGCTTCTTTGGGGGATTTTGTCAGGGCAGTGCAAACATAACTACTATAAATTGCAAGCCAACTACTTCAAAGACATGGTAAATGGGTTCTTGGATGGTGAGGTTAGAAGGGAAGCATTTATTTCTTTGATCAACCTTCTGTTCAAGCAAGCCTGAGATGTGTCCTGGCTCATGACAATAAATGTGTGACATTTGCATATGTGACCTCTGTGACATTGTTGACATTTTAAAAGCAAGGGAGCCTTTCTGAACTTGGGTTTAGCTAGGGTTTAGAATGCCAGTCAAGAGTCACTGAAACTTCCCAGGCCAGTGGTTCTCAAGGTCATTGTCTTGTGACCAGCAAAAAATGACAAGTGCAGACAAGACGGTAGAGCAAGTTAAACAGTGGTTTATCAGAAAAGAAAGGGAAAGTAAGGCAGAAAGTGAGAGTGAAGCGAAGAGCTCTGGACCTCTTAGAGGGTCCCAAACTGGGACTAGAGGAAGTAGCTGCCTAGTGACTTGGATCAGGGCTTTTTATACCCTTGGGAATGTAAATTAAGTGTCAACTCGGGGTGGATTGGTTACTCTGAATGTATGAGAGGGGTTCCTGATAGGCTGATGAGTTAGACAAAGGATGAATTACTTTGTATGTGTGAGCCAGCTGACCTCCTAGTGAGTCAGCATAAATCAGGGCTTTTGACCATTTTGTAAGTCAAAGCTTTTTGGATTTAAGTTCCCATATAGGGTTCTTTTATAAACCTCTGTGTTCATGGGTTTTGTCAGAACAGATTATCTCTTCGTTCCCTTTGGGCCTGTAACCAGCTGCCTACAAAACAGGGGCCACCTTATTCTTAATCACATCATGACCAAGGTTATTGTATCTCAGAGTTTATAGTGTCCCTACGACCTCTGCAAGGTTTTTCTCAGAATACTTAGTTGATTACTTTAAGGATTCCTTGAGTCTTCAACTCCAGACAATTCAGCAATGAAATATAACCTCATAGAAGGATGTAAAGACAGCCGATGTCACCAACTCATCAATTCCCTGAGGGGATCTAGAGGTCAGTGAAATGAGAGAGTTTTCAAAGATAATGTGAAATCTTTCCCTCCTACTGTATTGTGTCATTTCCTCTTTCTTTTGAACATAAATTGTGGTATTTATTATCTTGGTCTCGACTAATTTGAGAACAAGGCAGAATTTTTCTTTTCTTCCTTAAAAAAATCATTAATACTTTTACGTGCCTTTTGTAATGGCTGGATTTGGTCAAAAATTTCATTTACTGCCTGCTTTACTTGTGTGTGTGTGTGTGTGTGTGTGTGTGTGTGTGTGTGTGTGTGTGTGTGTGTGTGAAGCTTCACAAATCTGTCTAGACTTGAAAAGCAGTTATTAAACACCTACCTACTGTTGCTGGGAATTTCAGTTCGCCAACTTCATGTGGGACATCAACATCTGACACTTAGAGGAAAGAAGTAAGACATGGTCCAGGTTCTGAAAGAAAGGAAAGCAGGACTTGGCTCCCTTGGCAGTAGCTGGTATACAAGGTTGTTTTGCCTCTGGGCCTTGGGGCATCACCTGTCAAGGGCATCATAATTGCCACAGATGTTTATGGGAATGGCTTGACCTTAAAATATTTATAGTCAAGGGCTTTGGAGTGTTGCACTGTCTCTTTTGGCAACCCCCTTACAAAATGTTCTTTCTGTCTAATACTTGCCTTAGCCATACAATGCAGTATGAAACCTTGTTACCTCCTACCCCCCCCACACACACACACATCGTATCTTGCGAATTCACCCCAAAGTCTTTCATTTCCCTCGGGCTTTAATTCAGTACTGGGTCATACAACTCAGTGACATTAGTTCCCCCAGAGGGCTTACTTTTGCTAAAGCACATTTTTGGAATCTGTACATAAAATGTCTTGCCATAAATTTTCTTGCAGCAGGTCCTGAGGAAGAAGATCATCTGGATTTCTGACTTCCAGCCATGGTAGATGATAGTGAATTCACTCTCCTATAGGAGAAATTGTAAACTTTAGATAAAAGAAACAAATGGCCATTGGTTAAAAGTTCTGAATAGTGAATAAAGCAAGCAGAAGCTGGAGGGAATCTTAACCATGAAAGAAGGAAGTCATATTGTGGGAGACACACCAGTTGGATGTTCCCCTCAGGTAGCTCCCCAGTATGGGGAACCAACCCCATGAAAAAAAAGCAGCAGTCTTACCATGTTAAGGCAACATAGATTAGCAGGAAGCTCCAAGAGCTCTTGTCAAATGGAAGAACTATCAGAAGGAAGGAGTCACCAAGGGGAAGCTCAGGAATCTGCATATTCTTAAATCCTTGTGCACTGACCCCTGAACTGTGCATGCTCAAGGAAGTTCCAAGTAGCCAGAGAAGGCTGAAGGACGGATCACGGATATAAAGTCATGAATTAAACTGACAAATTAAGTCCTTTATAAACAGATTAGACTTTCTTTAAAAATTATTCAAGTACCATATCCCCAGACCAAATCACACAGTCAAAGCAGGCTTATTAGAATTTTTAAAAAAGAAAGCCTAACACTGTCACAAATGAAGAGCCTCCAGTAACTCAAACAAAGCCTAAAGCCCTGAGAACTCCACAGGAGCCATCCCTCCACTAATTCACCTTCTTTAGAACAAAATTCACTGTGCAGAGGAAGACAGCATATTCCAGTCTCCTTGATGCATCGTCTATCTGTGAAGTCAAAACTTCCTACCTGTCTATCAAGTTCATTCTAAACCCTCTTGCTTTGGTCCTTTCTACTCCAAGTCTAGCCTTGCTCATCTAACTATGACAACAAAAACATCTTCCAAAGGCTTCTCCTTTGTTATAAATTATGTCTACTCTTGGTCATACCCTAAAAGCCTGGTTGGAGACCTAAACACATTGTCAAAGCCGAAAGCATTTATTGGGCTTCATTCCAAGTGATGCTATGTCATCAACCAGAGCTCAGAGGTGATCCAGGGAATTGGAAGAAAAATAATGAAATGAATAATCTTTGACTTGGGTTAATTGTGGTCTTTTCTCTAATATATCTAATCATGTTTAGTGATGGGAATTTCCTAAGAGATGGATCCATGGTATTTGGAATATAGACTTCAGATATAGAAACTTAATGATCTAACAAAAAATTTTAAACAAAAGTCTTACAAAAAGTCCAAATCTTCCCTGAAGAGTTCCAGATGTAACTGGTTGACTCTTGAGTTCTTTGATCTAAATCCATATGCAAATGACCAATACATATCTAATATGTGGCCATATAACAGGACAAATTATTTCCTGAAGGTAACAGCTACATGTTACCCCAAAGGAAGGAACTTCCAAAAATGACCAAGTGTAAATTTCAGGAGTAAACACAGCTTGTCCTTTGCCAAGTAAAGTAGCCAATACTTTGTCTTCCTATTACTCCATATGAGTTGTTTAGATACTTTTTATTACCATAGACTAATAGTTAATGGGTAGCAATAACCTCATTCTTACGCAGGAACATATTTTAGTATCTTCAGAAGATTGCATTGAAGCACCTCAGTCTTGAAACGGAACATATTCTAAAAGAAGTGCAGAGAAAAGGAAAGGTTGGTGGAAATCATCATTACCAAGATTATAGACCGTCAGTTATCTGCATTTTAGACTTCCATTGACAGTCCTTCAGTATAAGAAAGCATGCATGCCCACCCCATTTCCATCCTCAAAGACACTGTTGATAAGTTGAAACACTATCTATCCCAAATAGTTAGCCTAACAGCTGGTGACAACCAGTCAGTTCACAACAGTAGATGAGATCTATGGTCTATCCCTGAAATTGACAATCATGGAACAACATGGAGAAAGAAAGGAAGGGGCAGAAAGATTGTAAAAGCCATGGTGGGGGAGAACTCCCAGAGACCTCAGTAACAACATACAAAGGGGGGGGGTGGAACCGGGTTGACCCCTAGGCTATCCATAACCCCCTGCCCCATGGACTGATCCAGACTGCCCTCAGAGGAAGAGATCCAGCAGATTGGGGACAGGGAAGAGGGAAATTGGGGAAATGGGGATATCAACTCATTATCTGTTCATTAAATGAATCTAATTATGGATAATAATAAAATTTTTTTTAAAAAGGAGCAGTTTTAGAGGAAGCAGAGAGAAACCTTTCTGTTTCTCACCCAATATTCGGTGATTACCTTTCCATCCATAGACCACTAGAACACAGAAGGTTCCTCCTAGCTCTGAGATTTTGCTATTTAACATTTAAAAAATGTCACTGGTTTCGAAACCTCTAGTCGTTTAGAATACACACTTCATCTTTTATAAATCAAACGCTTAAAGAGTAAAAATGTTAAATGTGGATTCCTGCTACATTCTAAAAAGAACCATTTTAAGCAATTTTTTTCCTAAGAATATTTTCATGCTGTCTTTCCAAGGATGACAAGGGATCGGCAAGCTTTCTAATCATGGTGGGGCTTCTTAAATAACTGTTGAGCAGATTTCTGGGTTCCAGACCCAGAACTTCTTGGTGTGAGTTTCTGGAGACCAACAAGCAGCTGGAGGGACATCAGGATTGGACCCTTGGGGTCATCCATTCAAACATTCTGTCTCTGATGTTGGCACCAAGGAGCATTTTGAGGACCAAAGAAGCCCAAGAAGGCATCCAGTTCTGAATTCCACAGGGATGTTTGTCATAAATATTTTATTTTCTTTAATGAGAATTCATTACTGACACAGCCTTGATAATCCCATGTGAGCAGCAAACACAATCCATAGGCTGCAAATAGGCCTCCTGTCTGTGGCCATGTTGGTGGCTTGTGAACACTACATTATTCATGGCACTGCTGGGCTTCCCTAAGGAGCTGCTGTTGCAGAGACACAAGGAACACGAACGCAATGGGGTGTGTCACAAAGCCGGACCACACGGAGCAGCTTCTTTCTGCTGGTACCTCTCTTTTAGGTTAGCCACGTGGCATGGGAACTGGGGTGTGTGCGTATTTGGTAGAACATCACACCTAGCCTAAAGACAGCCATTTAGATCTGTGTAATGCGCCCTTGCTCATTGTTGGAGAAAGCCCATAGACAGGGATGCAAGTGCTCACAGATACTTCCCTGACAGTGGGAGATCGCCAAGCCTGGACAGTCTCCTGATGCCTTGTCTCTAGCTCTTCCTCTGATACTTATTAAAGGTACCTTTGATTTCTAAAGCGTCTGTACAAGTTTGCTCTCCCACCAACACCCTCCACCCTCACCCGCATTTGTTGCCATTTGATTTTTTTTTGATGATGGCCACTCTGTCCAGATGAGATGGATTCTCAATGTCATTTTAATTTGCATTTCTCTGATGGCTAAAGATGTTGAACATCTTTTTTTTTACATGTTTATTGGCCATTTATATTTCGTCCTTTGAGAACTCTCTGTTCATTTCCTGACCCCCTTTTTTTTCCACTGGCCTGACTGATTTTTGTTTTGTTTTGTTTTGTTTTTTTGAGGTAGAGTTTTATTCTAGCCCAGGCTGACCTGGAATTCACTATGTAGTCTCAGGGTAACCTTGAACTCATGGCAATCCTCCTACCTCTGCCTCCCAAGTGCTGGGATTAAAGGCGTGCGCCACCACACCTGACTCTGATTGATTTTTTTTTTTTTAAATCCATATTCTGGGTGTGGGTTTCCCATACAAGCACTTGTCTTTTCTTTCTTTTTTTTTAAATTTTATTTATTCATTTTCAAGCAGAGAGATAGAGAAAGGGAGGGGGAGAGAGAGAGAGGGAGAGAGAGAGAGAGAGAGAGAGAGAGAGAGAGAGAGAGAGAGAGAGAGAGAGAGAGAGAGAGAGAGAGAGAGAGAGAACGAACCAGGGCCACCACCTTGTGGGTCTGGCCCATGTGGGTACTGGGGAATTGAACCCAGGGCCTTAGGCACTGGAGGCAAGTGCCTTAACCAACAAGCCATCTCTCCAGCCCTCTGATTGATTTTTAAGTGCTTAGATTAGAGCTCTATTTGTGTTTCTGTCAGATGTATAGCTGGCAAAGATGTGTTAATTTCTTGAGGGAACATTTGCTAAACACTAGGAAAACAGAGGAGAATAAATAACCCATAACCTTAACCTCCCTTCCCCAGTTAATTGAGAAGACAGAAAACAACCAAAATTTTCCACAAGACAACATCTCACCTACCAAAAGCCGTAGGATGTTTAAAATTGCATTAACTCTGACATGGTGCTAGGGTGTGCTGGGTAACAAACTTCCAAAATCTCAGTAGCTACCAAAAATGCTACTTTTGTTCATGTTGTGTATGCAAAATATATATATCAAAGGTGTGGGGATTCTTACATGTCACCCAAGGACCCAGTTTGACAGAAGATTCAATCTAATGTGTTTTCAGGAACACTAGACAAGAAAGTGCAAGCTCGTGTGTTGGCTACTGGCTTCCAAAGCCACATGTGACACCTGCTATTTTGTTCACAGTTCACTCACCCAAACTGAAAGGGTCTGTACAGAGTGTCTAGAACAAAAAGAAACAGGATATGTATAAACAGTCCTAATGGACTCTAGAGTTGGGATCGAGTTGTTGGGATTTTACTGAAATGTCCCTCCCAACATCATTTCCCAGCTAGTAATCCTGTCTCTTGTTTATGCCAAGGCCACCACCCGAGAGAAATGCCCTCTGTGTTTACTCACACTTACATTCATTTGACATTTACTTAATTTTCATGGATCCCTGCCTGGTGGGTGCTGGCACTAGAGAGAGAAGCCACTGGGTTCCTGTCTTCAGGGAGCTCACAGAGCTAATGTACACATGTGTAAGCAATGATTGCAAGGTGGCATTCGATGGATGCTTGCATGGTACAATGGGGTCACAAAATGAGAGTTCGGGGAGGCTTTGTGAGAGGCCAAGAAGTACCACACCTGGAAGAGTTCAGGATGTTCCGGCCAGACAAAGTGAAAACAGTAAGTTTTACAGGCTGCGACAGAAGAAGTGTCTGAAACAGCAGTGTGAAGTCAAGGTGGACAGCATCCACACCCCCCACTCTGGAGACAATCCCAAGAGAACAGTCAATGGAGCCGCAGTAGATCCCTTGTCAGGAGAAGGTTGCTGATGAGACCCCAGGGTTCTGGTGGCTACAGAGCCTAGACTGCTTTTGCCTAGACACATGGTAGGACCTGGCCTCTTGCTCTGTAACTTTGCCCAGGACGTATACTTCTATTTGCCCCAGATAGAGAGGACCACAAATCAAGGAAACAATTCCATCCACGCCCAGTTTGATGAATCACTGAGAATCGGGGTTACTTGAGGAGCTTGGGTGACTCTCAGGCAACTGCAACACCAACAAAGCCCCACCGGGGCATGGGTGATGACTCAGGAAAGCAATGTCACTGAGCCCCCTGCACAATTTGCAGGTACCTGTTGACACCTGAGTCTGCTCTTCCCCAGCAGTTGCTTACTGCTTCTCTAACCTCTGGAGGTTCCTCCTGAGTTTTGTAAGTTTCTTGGATGTTTCATGAGCATCTCCATACACAAGGGGATATTTCCATTAGGAAGAAAGAACAGTTATGACAACCCCTTTTTAGAATGTGCCTGTGTCCATCCTGGTCCATTCTTTGATCAACATGTCAGGAGTGTGATTAAAGATGGCACGCGTGGCCCCTACAGCATTCTTCTTTTCAAACAAAACTATTCTTACCTCTTTGCAAGCCTCCATTTAGATTTATAAGACACAGGCCTCAGGAATGCAGCAGGAGACAGAAGCAGGGACTCTGATTGTTATGGTCCTGGAAGAAGGATCTACTTCATCCAGGGCTCTGTGGTTTCCATGGGAACAGCACTGATGCTGTAGCTGGTCCCTAGAGCTGGCAGGACATATTGGAAAGAAAATTTCAGAGATGAAAAAGACTAGCAGAAAGAGACTTTGAAGGTATTTGGGGAGAGGGAAACTCAGCTGCATAAGAGTATATCCCTAAGGTAGCTAGTTCCATCGAGCACATAGCTCATGTGGTCCCAATGGCCTGGCCACATGCACAGCTCCCATAGACTAACCACCTTCCTGTGGAAACAGATGCCAATACAAGACAGGCAGAAGTTGGCAGGAGGTGGGCTTCAATACCAAGAACAGAGAGGAATGTGCCCTCTGCCTCATGCCAGACTAGCACTTTGTTATTACAATTAATAGGCTAGGCAGATCCGGGAAGCATGGTGATAGGTATTTCACATAAACTGCCATACTGTTCCCAGCACCAACACACCATCTACAGATGAAGAAAATGGGGTTCTGTGGGACACAGATGTGATTTAAGCCTGGGTCCCATTCCCCACTGTGGTTCCTTAGGGAAACTGTAGTCAGCTGTCATGTTCCCAAGGACAGCGAGCACCCTAGCTCCAGCATAAGAAGTACCCCCAGTTCCTTTGGGTTTGGCATAGGACGCACACCCTCAAAGGATGAGATCAGTACCAAACATCATTTCTACTGAAGCCCTGCTGGTTCTGCATTGCCTAACCTCCTGTTTAGAGGTGACGGGTTTAAGGCCAGGGAGCACAGGCAGAGTATGTCACCCCATCTCCATATGCTCCTCACAGAGAGCCGCAGCTCTTCTAAAAACCATTTCCCCCCAGTCTGTCGTCCATATGGAGAGTTTGCTTGGTCTTTGGGGGAGGAGCTCAGCTGCCACTGGCCACTCTTCCCTGAGCCAGCTTCTCTGGCCAGCTGAGCAGAGACCCTGCACCATGCCCAGGGTCCGCTCACTTCATAATTCTTTGTCCCGATACACTAGGCATCTGCTGTGAGTACTGTATCACACTATGGGCAGTGAAGAGACAGTGAGGAGGATCCTTGGAGGCCATCGCCTGGGTGGTCAGAAGGCACACTGAGGCCCATAGAGAGGAGCAACCTGTCACCAAAGGTTCCACTATGGGAGGGAAGGGATTGAGCAACGCATCTTCCAATTCCCCAGGCTGACTCTTCTCACAGCAAGATTAAGTGTCACATTATCAACTGTTTCAGAACCATGACAAGGTGACACGGGGTGAAATATCCATGTACGTTTGGTCAAGTTGTGTGCATGATGCCTGTGGTGGGGTTGCCTGAGGCAAAGGATAGTGTTAGGGACTGTCCCAAATAAAGCCGCTGCTCCAGTGGGCCTCTGGGAACGGGGCTCCCAGTCTATGTGACCAGGGTCCTCTGGCGGTGCCCCTTGCAGATGAATCAAAGCAGTTTCTAGCATGTTAGACTCAAATCTTTATATAAACACATTACAGTCTAGGTGGTTACAATGGGAGGCTTACCATTTGGGCCCTGCCATGCTGAGCTCACAATGCAAATCTTGGTGGCAGTTTATCCTGACTTAAGTTCAGACCTTTCCTTCTGACACTTGTGCCTCATGCCTCACTGGTGGGGTCCAAAGCCACACACACACACACACACACACACACACACACACACACACACACACCTCACCGGCTCTATGTTTCAATACCTATGTATCTTTTTAGATACTTTATAGCACCTCCTGATTTCCAATTCCTAAACAAAGGAGTTTGGTTTATGTCATGGATTACATGTGACACATCTGTGTTGACCTCTCCAATTCATATTTTAAAAACCTAATCTCAGAGTGATGGTATTTGGAGGTGAGATCTCTGAAAAGTGATGGAGATTAGATGAGGTCCTGAGATAGGATCTTCAGGATGGGATTATTGCCCCCTAAGGAGGGAAGAGGGTTGAGCAGGATGGTGCATCCGTGGAATCTGAGTACTATGGAGGTAGAGGTAGGGAAGTCACACAAGTTTGAGAAAAATGTGTTCAAATCCAGCCTCAGCTATATAACAAGACCCTAGCTTTAAAAGCCAAGTCCTGATTGAATTGCCAGGACTTGGGGGAGAGAGGGATAGGGAGAAAGAGGAAAGGAGGGAGGAAAAGAGGCATGGCGGGAGGGAGGGAGGGAGGGAGGGAGGAAGAAAGGAATGCTCATTCCCATCTGATATTCAAGGATATGGTAAGAAGGTGGCTCTCTGCAGTCAGAGAAGAATCCCTCATGAGAACTTGACCATGCTGGTGTCTTGGTCAGGCTTTTACCTCCCATAACTGGGATAAGTGGTTATGTGTCTGTCACTTGAGCCACCTGCCCTGTGGTAATGTTCTGTCACAGGTGCAGCAGCACTGGGCATAGCTACACCCAGACATGCTGATGGATTCTGGATGTGCCACCTGCAGCTCTGCCTGAGGCCTTCTCTGCCCCCTGGAACATGTTTGTCTTAACCAGTACAGGGCTGGGAAAGAGTGGTGAGGGGTCAGCGCCTTTAGAAACATCCTGAGCAGTGGCAGATGGTCATCAGTGAACAACCTCTCAGCTCTGAGTCCATGGTTGACAACTCTGACACATTTCACATAACCTGTGAGCAAGTTGGAGCCCAATGTGCCAGTCCCTTCACTCCCCTGACATATGTCAACTGAACAGTGCTCCCCATGATTCCAGGAGTCAGCTCCTGAATAAATGGTCGGCATTCAAACCCTTGTTTCCAGGTCTGCTCTTGGGGACCCAGCCTAAGGAATAGGTTTTTTAGATCTGTGCGGGAGGACTCACTTTTCTTTATTAAAAGTAAGAAGAGGTCCCAGTGCAATTTTTAATAAAATCTCTTCTTATGACTTTTTAAAATTTTTCCATATATAATAGGAAAAATAATTTATATACATCACAGTTGTCCCCGCCCCCTTACCTATAAGGGATATGTTCCAAAACAGCCAATAGATACCGGGAGCTATAGATGGTAGTGAACTCCTATGTAGAAGTGAGGAAATTACTTGGTGAGATGAGATTGCATCATGCTTTCAGATAGCAGACAAATGAATCGTTTATTTCCAGAATATTCAAATGCATACTTTCAGGCTGCAGTTGGCCAAGATAATCGAGACTAGGAAAACAAGAACCCTAGAGAAGGTGGGACTACTGTATTCTTTGTAAGTTGTGCGCTAAGTCCTTCGAAACCACTGTTACAATTTTATCATCGACCTAATAATGTGCATTGGCTGAGAGGAGCTATGCTGATTAATGTCATGTGAAGCTTCCTAGGGAATATGTAACCTTCTTGCTCTTTCCACATGGATGTTAACCACCAAGAAGAGTTTGTATTGTCGTTCTCGAAGCAAACCATTCTGAAAGCATTTGGTTGAGCCCGCTCTGCAGCCTTTTGGCTCTGAGTCCTTGACTATGTATGCTACTTAATATTCTTGTCTCTTGGGTTTATCAGGATCCAAATGGGAATAATAAAAAGAAAGACCAGGCTGAGTACTAGGATATCCAGGATCCCTTGCCACAAGGACTAATACAGACAGCCCACGGAGGAGGATATCCAACTGATCAGGGAGGGAGAGGGGGGGAATTGGAGAATTTGGGATAACAACTCATGGTTTGCCCACTAAATAATGTAACTCATTATGGACAATAAATTTATATTTAAAAAAAAGAAAGAAACGGTGGAGGTACAGTGTGAGGCACAGTGCCTGCCCAGAATAGGTGACCAAGAAAGGAGTCTCATCATCATCCTTGTATACATATTGTCCATCCTCTTCCCTGCCCCCTTTTGGGTTCATCACCAGCCACCCAGCAACAAATCACAATGGCCAACACAAAGCAACAGGATCCTCAGGAAGTAGAAGCCACCATGATATGGGTGGTGGTTGTCGTATGTTCAGAAACAAAGATTAGAGCACAAGGTCTGAACAAGTCCAGGAAACACACACGGAAGCCAGTCACCACATAGGAAGAGTCAAGTCTGTGCACGTGTCTAGGAGGTGGTGGGACAGAGTATCTCTGAGGTGCTTTTCATCTCCTTTGCCCCATCCTGGTCCTCTGACTTTGGAAGGGGGGCAGCGAGGACCATTTCTCGTAGCTTTTAACCCATGCTTGAACTTTTGGGGGAAGGCAGGAAAATGTGGAAGCTATAGAGTGGTTATTAGCACTCAGGCTCTTTATCTAGAGAGAATTCAAACGTTCTTCAGGAGAGAGCAGGAGAGTGGGAAGACGTCTGGGGAAGAAGTGGTCATAGGGCTCCAGAGGAGCCAGCAGGGAGGAATTAGAATTCCAGGACAGCTCCTGGAGAGGCTCAACTGTTTCCTCCAGCTCTGCTAAGACCAGAGCGGACACTGTCAGACAGACAGACAGACAGCCATTAGACCTGTTTGATGGAAGGTGGCCTATTGTATATTTAGTACATTTAGCCAGGCACAATCTTAACCAGCCCACCTCAAATATTCCTGTGTCACTGGTATCAGACCAGTTAGGCCTCATGGAGAATACTGGACCACATATTGATAGCCCAGAAAAAGATGAAAATCAAAAATTCAAAAGTTTCTACTGAATGCATAAAGCTTTTGCACCATTGTTTAAAAAAAAGTATAGTCCAAACCATGGTAAGTTAGGGGCTGTCTGTCCAATGTGAAATTATTACTATACTTGAGCTAATTAGTGTATTCCTAACCTCTGCATAATTACTGGGGGAGTAAGGTGAGAACTGGCCTATTTCCAGTAAGACAATCAATATTTTTAACTGTTGTCTCTGGCTGTACATTAGAAGGTGAGCCTTGCTCTCTACACCTGACAAACACTCTAGCCCAAAGGCTTTGTGGCTCAGACCCAAGAAAACAGGCCACTTTATTCCAGGGCTTTCTCAAAAGCAGAAAACGGAACCTCTGCTTGTGCTCACACTTGGATAGCAAATGCTTCATCCATGGAGCCATTTCCCCCACCAAGGAACGCACGTGCTCATTTGAAGGAAATACTAAATTCTGGTTAGAATTCTAGAAACGTAAGGGGATAGTTTTTTTTGCTTTTGCTTTTTGCTTTGTTTTGGTCTCACCCAAGGTTGTAGATCTAATATTCAAAACAGAACTCTAATTTAGGGATAGTGACATTGTCCCAGATGTGCAGCACTGAAAATGTTATCTCTACTGAGCTGGTTTTCTCTCTGTGTTTTTCAGCCCTACATGAATTCCCCAGGGACATATTCACCAATGAAGACAGACGACAAGGGGCGGTGGTCCTCCATGTGCTCTGTGTAAGTACCCTTCTCGTGTCTCTACTTGGAAGACATAGAGGGAAGAAGGTAGCTGGGCTGCTGAGGTGTTCAGGGAGATGTCTTCATTCCCTCTTGCCCATATGTCTGGTGGGGAACCTCTTAAAAGCCATAGATTTGTAAACTGGAAGACATCTTTCTGTAATATTTCCTAAACATTAATGCCTAAGTGTGGACTCTCAAGTCAAACAAGTTTTCTCTCCACTGTTTAGCCCAAGTCTGTGAGTGTTCACATACCACCTTTGGGAAGTCCTTTTTGTTTTGAACCAGCTGGTCTAAACTGCAATCCTGTTTCTCCTTACCATGCATTATTTACCAGGGTGCAGCCTGTCCTTGTTTTGTTATTCCTGAGTGTCTGTCAACCTCACACATAAGTCCTATGATAACAGGGGCTTTGCTTTGTATCTGACTTCATTCCTGTGCCCATTCTTGACACACATCAGGTAGCGGGTATTTGCTGAATCTGTAGATTAAATGTGATGACAGTCTGTGTCTGGTCCATAATACTAGGAGAGCTTGTTCTTGCCTTCTGACCTCGTAGTGCCCACCCTTGCCCTGCATCTTCTGCTAAAGACCCAGTGGATCTAAGATGTTTGCGTTCCCTTGCCTTCATTTGGGGAGGATATGTGTGAAGTGTGGAGAGGCTGAGGAACCTGAAAACTCCATGCAAAGTCTAGGCTGGGCATGTGATTGCCTTCCATCTCTGTGGCCTTCACTTTGCCTCATAATCCTCTCTTTCCAGCCTGTTTACTTGCTGCTATGAAGCAAGCTCCTCAGACTTAGTGACATGCCTGTTCGTGTCCATCATTCAGGGGTTCTGTGTATCAATCATTCCGAAATGACATGGTGGAGTGCCTCTCTATGTGGGTGGGCCAACTCAGATGGCTGGATCCATAACCACTGGAGCTGCAGAGTCCCTTTCTAAGAAGTCTTATCTATTCCCATGTCTCGATTGGGTCTGTCAACCAAAGCGACAAATGTCCCGTGTGGTATGGCAGCTTCCTGGAGGTATGACACTTCTATGCATCAGCCCATGGCTCAGATGTGGGAAAGATTATGGCAAACGAGGAAGCAGTGTTGTGGTCTTCATGACGGCCTTGAACAACAGAGGACATTATGTATTTCCATTGTATTGGTTGCAGTCACAGACCCACCACAGTCCAGGACAGATGACAAGGGACCTAGTTTTCAATACACATCTATTGATGATCTATAGGCATATCTCAGGCTCTGAGGTCACCTCAGACATGGGTTTAAGACCCATTTATGCTCTCTTTGCTTTGTGGATGGCTTCTGACAAGATATCTCTGCTTTCTAGACCCATGAACCTGACCTCCTTGGTGATGGAAACAACCTCACCATCTTTCTACTTTACATCCCCACCTGGGGGTGGGGGAGATGCCTGCAGTGTTTCCTCTTAGCAAAGATCATCTCTAAAAATATCAACTAAATGAAAACTCTGGAAAGCTCCCAACTCTCCTTCCCTTGCAGAGAGTCACGTGCCCTGAGTGATGAATGTGAACACCGTCTTTGGCACCACAGAGGCTCCGTGTCATGAGGCTGAGGAGTCCCAGACTCTAAGTGGAATCCAGAGTTCTCTGGATGCCATTGCTCCCTTCTGCCTTGACATCTGAGATATGAGATTTCCACTCCTGGCCCAAACAGTGAGGGTTTTCATCCTCCCCCCATGGGACTCTAAGTGCCTTCTAGCAGAGCTCTTCTCCAGCTGAGAGCCAAGGGCCCTAGCTCACCTTTGCCCTTCATGACACCAGTACTCAGTAAGGCTCTGCTGTCTGTGATAATGTGATTCCAGGCTGGCATGAAAGCCTTGGGAGCAATATGGCCAATGTTGCCATTGACACTTCCTTACGAGTGCACGTTAATACCTTGTACTCCATGGTATTGAATACTACCGTAACCTCCTCTCTCAAGCTCTGGACCTTAGCACAGGGTCCAGGGACCCAAGTCAATGCTCATTCCTTCAAGATCCCATGCTGCATACACTCTATAATTACCCGTCTCCAAGCCCACTGCCAAAGTCTGCAAAGGCTCCTTCCCAGGGTCTGCCTCTCAGGAAAAAGAGACCCAAGTGGATTAAGCTTGAACTTGCTTCCTGTGCCCCACCTGCATGTGTGTATATACGGTCCAGGGCAGAGCCAGGTGGACAGGATGGAGGAAGGTCCCTTTTACATAACAGAGACAAATGTTAGGGTGAACCTGCTGACTCACTATGTAGGCTCCCCCAAAGGAGCTATGGAAGAAACCTCTTTTCATCACGATTGGCACATTGAACAGTTACTAAGTGTTCAGTTGTACAGTTACTACCTTGGTGTTTCAGTGGCCAGCAGGACACAGATAAACGTATAAATCAAGATTGAACAAAGCTAAGTGCAGACTTCCTGTGCCCACACATTTAGAAAACACAGTGCAATATGGTTATACTTGGTTAGGTTTGCCCTGCTGGGTGGGCAAAAGGCACCTCACTCTGTAAGAACTCAGTGTCTTCTGAGGAGAGGCACTATGGTCTGCAGGTACCTTGCACAAAGAATAGCCATGGTTTATACGGCCTACTATGGGAGCTCAGCAGGGGTACAACCAGGGATCCAGGGCAGTGCTAGTCTTGAAGGGTAGAGAGGACATTCCCAAAGGAGAACAGAGACATGGGACTCCAGGCAGGAGTGGAACATTTCATGGTCAAGGATATGGATATGTGATAGCTGGGGGCATCTGGAGGGAGCAGAACTCAGGATATGGGTGGTGAATGAGACAGGGTGAGGGCAGGGAAGTGATGGAACTGTACATGGAAGGCACCAGAAGATGACTTTGTGGCTGCATTGGAGGTAGTGACGAGCAGATTTTCAATCTTCTCTTCTTTAGTCACCCCTCTCTGCCTAGGGTAATGGCTGACAAAGGTCAAATGTGGCCAAGGGGGACCATAGTGGTAGTCTCTCCTGTCAGGTGAGACAGGCCCAGAAAGGTCACAGGAAAAGGCCCAAGGGCCTTTGGGCCAGGCATTCCCACGTCCCAGGTATAATGAGGGATGTCTCAAACATAGTGTGTGTGTGTATGTGGTGGTGGAGGTTCTCTCTCAGCAAACCAGGTTAACTGGCTGTCATCTCAGGTCTCTTTCAGGTGCCATGGTATATGGCATATGGCAGCCTGAAAAGAGACCCACGTAAGTGTGTCACACCTACTAGCTTTTATTAACACTTGGACCAAAACCCAAACCACCCATTCTGCTTGAGCCTCAGGTGTAGCCTTGGACATAACTTGGATGCAGGCCTGGAAATGCAGTTGGGTCTAGGGATCCCCAAGCACAATCCTTGAAATCTCACATGTCCAAGCTTGCTTCAATTCTTTCACATAAATACTTCTCTTTTTTTGTGTGTGTGTGTGTATGTGATTTGTGGAACTTAAGACAGCCAGTTTTGGCTTCAAATGCTAAAACTATAGCTTTAAATTCCCTTGGATCTCTGTGGTTTTGTAGACTTCAGAATGCCTAAACCCTGAGACTGAGGGAAAATCCGGACTCTTTACAATTTTTCTCAACAGTGAATATCCTTAAGAAAACGTACATCATAGGCATTGCTTTCTATCCCATTTT
The DNA here is from genome assembly GCA_004024765.1 of Zapus hudsonius. Classification (NCBI taxonomy): domain Eukaryota; kingdom Metazoa; phylum Chordata; class Mammalia; order Rodentia; family Dipodidae; genus Zapus; species Zapus hudsonius. Next base: position 33,597 of record PVHP010006211.1, read on the forward strand.
TCGTGATACTGAAATATTAAGAGCAGGATTTCCTGTGTGTGAGGAAATTTGTCCACTTTTAAACTCATTGAGTCTGCCCCAAATAAAAGGAAAAGCCTGCGGATTATTTTCTAGAACTGTGATTTGTTTGTGGTTTATAAATAACAGCAGATTTTGCTAATTATCCTGCATGACATGGAGAGCTGAATCTTTAGTGTGATCAGCCAAACTAGGCATTTTCTCTGCCGGGAAAAGAAGCTTTAAACAATCAATATTTGAGATTCTCAAAATGAGTGTGGGAAGCTGTCTACCCTTGGTAGCTCAAACTTCACAGTAGGAATAAATAAATACTCTTATGTGTACCTTGTCAGCTTTCAAGAAGTATCCCTCTTAAGCTTTAAGACTTCTTTCCCCACTTTTACTGTAATTCACCTTTCTCAGTAGGCAAAAATATCTCTACATATATATATATACATATATATATATATTGGTAAAAGTATCACATATAAAAATTTAGGCATGGAGAGATGGCTCAGAAGTTAAGGCACTTGCCTGCAAAACCTAATGACCCACCGAGTTCGATTCCCCAGGACGCAGGACCCATGTAAAATCAGATGCGCAAAGTGGTGCAGGCATCTGGAGTTCATTGGCAGTGGCTAGAGACCCTGGCACACTCTCATTCTCTCTCTCTCTCTCTCTCTCTCTCTCTCTCTCTCTCTCTCTCTCTCTCTCTCTCTCCTTGCAAATAAATAAATAAATAAATAATATTTTAAAACATAATTCATTTACCAAGGCAAATTCTTTTATTTTGTGATTGTTGGTAGGGTGAGGGGTCTATGTTCATGCATGTGCCCATGTAACATCCCATGGGCTCACCTGCCAGGGCTGAGGTGAGACATCAGGCAGCCCCTCTGTTGCTTTTCTATCGGTTCTTGAGTTGTCATGAGTCTGAGCAATTCTCCAGTCATTGTTCTCCTATGAGATTAGGGTTACAGACGTGTGTGTCCACACTCAGCTGTTATGGCCCTCATGCTTGCACTGAGCCATCTCTCCAGTTCAAATTCTTTGTTATTGTTGAGGCAGATTCTTGTTAAGTGAGTAGGTCTGAGAAAAAGGCTTCTAACTAAATCAGCACTCCACAACTTTCGAGAATGAATGTGCTTTGGACAAGGAGTATCTTTGAGAGGACTGGGATGCAGCTCAGTGGTCCAGTTCGTGCCTTGAATGTGTGAGGCTCTGAGTTTGATCCCAGTGCTGCAAGAAAATAAATAAGAAAAATATCATTATGATCAGAATGCATTATGTACATGTATGAAAACTGTCAGTAGAAACGTTTAAAAGTATCAATGAGAGTGCTTTTGATGTACATCGTCATGTTCTAAACTTAGGCATGCTCCAGGAAGTTGCACAGGAAACTTAGGAGTTCACTCAAAGGGAATTTTCCTTCTTGGTGCTCTCATCACTGTGATCAAGTATCTGAGATAAATAACTTAAAGAGAGGAGATACTTAGGCTTACAGTTTCAATGGATTCAGTCCATCATGGCAGGGAAGCTGTGATGGAACAGCTAACATGGAACACAGTAATTAATGAAAGAGAGAAGGGACTAGAGTCTTGGTGTAGCCATTCAAAGCATACCCTCGTTTACCTATAGCTAGACACCACTTCCCAAAGTTTCCACAACCCACCAAAATAATGCCACCAGATAAGAACCAACTGTTCAAAGCACGCATCTGTAAGGGTATTTCATATTCAAACCATAACAGAGTATCTGCCATCTACATACTATATGGACCCCTATTAAAGCAAAAAGGATGTGTGGGCTCTGTAGGAGATCTCTGCATATCTGCTTTGGCTTGTTCCATGCCAGTAGAAGAGCCCCCTTGTCCATATTCAATGTCCAGTGCTCACGTGTGAGTATCATAAAGGAAGTAATCTCCATACAGGATGGGTCATCCTGGGAGTCTTTTCAGGATCTCTTTACCTTGTCCCACCATAGTACCCATGAAAGACAGCTCACCCAGTAGATTAACTTGTCACAAAGCATTTTCCACCATGGAACCAGTGCCAGGTCCTTTCAAGCATAGTCACTGTTCTTGCCAACAACAAAACAGGTGCCTCAGGAGGCATCTCTGCAAATGGAATTTCCTTCAAGCTCTGGGCTCAGAGGTGCTATGGGGGTAGCTTTTATTTATTTTTTATTAACAAATAATCATCATGTATATTTGTGAGGTACAGTGTGAGGTCCTGATGCATGTATTTATTTAGGAATAATCAAATCAGGCTAATTAATATACTTACCACCTTACATGCCTAAAATTTCTTTGTGTCGAGAACATTTAACATCAATTCTTTGGGGCCTGGGGATGTAGCTCAGTGATAGATGGATTGCTTAATATAAACACGGCCCTAGATTCCATCCCCAGCACCACCAAAATATAAGTAAACAAAATCCACTCTTTTAGCAATTTGAAAAATACAATGCATCATTATTAGCTATGATATAGGAAGGGAAGAAGTGGAATTGTCCCCTGATGTGATCTTTATACAAAAAAAAATCCCCAAAACTAAATAACTGGTATGACTAATAAACAGAAAAGTTGCAGGTTATAAAATTGACTTACAAAAATCAGTAGCATTTCTACAGAGTAACAATGAACTATCTGAAAAAGAAATTATGAGGACAGTCTTATTTGCAATAAATATCATCACTAAAACACTTAGAAGTCGATGTAGCCAAGAGGAGCTTTGAAAATGAAGGGGACCTACATGATCTAGTTAAAAAGGTCCCAGCCACAACTCATTCTCTGGGCAGACGTGTTTAGTTAAGGGATTTCACCCTGGAAGAGAAAAATGATTAGAACAGCTTGTGGAATTTGCTGTTTATTCTTGGAAAAGTGCTGAGCATGTCCTTAATTTATCAGTGTCAACACAAAGCTAAAACTGGTGTCTAGAGAGGATTAGCACAAAGAGAGTAAATTATGTACTGATAGATCTTAAGTCACTCCTTGTCCGCCTTGCCCATGAGACCTAATTCATCAGGCACAGGGCTGAAGCCACTAGATGCCTAATGCTCCCTTCTCCAAAGGCTTGCTGATGAGTCGATGCCCCAGGCTTTCTGTGCTGGGAGATATACAGTGTGATGGTTGTTTAGACTAGAGCCTTCATTTTCAATGAAACCCACCTGAGTTTCAGTCTGGGCTTTTCTACTTCTGAGGTTGGGCAAGTTATTTTGCCTCATAGAACCTCTGTTTCCTTGTCCCCACTGGAGACAAACAACACCCTTTCCCATCAGGTTGCATTGGAGGTTACTGAAAACAGGTGTGTGCAGACTTGACAGACTGGCACTGAACAGAGCATGCCCCTTACCCGTACCCTCTTATCACTTGCTGACTGTATGTGCCCACCCAACTGCCAATTTCCAACACCCCTTTTTGTAATTCAGGGCTTTTACTGGTCCCTAAATTCTATTCTCCCAGAATGTAGACTGGCCCCTAAGTTTCAGCACATCAACAGCCCTGAAAATAGCTTTTACAGAGGGATTTGGTGGTAGGTAAATATTTCAGTTCTGGCATGCTGAACTAATCAAATCACCTGTGCTACCCTGTCTCCTAGAGTCCCGGACAAGAGTAAGCTAGTTGCCATCCTAGTAACTTGCTTGGTAATACACTTCTCAGCTCTCCCACTGGCGCCTCCTGTGAGCCCGCTCCCATTTCAGGGACTTGCACTGGAATCTTCATAGAAAAAAAAAATCAAGCAAGCAGATCTTTGTGTTCCAGACTCCAGGACTCTGCTCAGTACAGGACCCAGGAAGTCACTCTCCCAATGACCACTCCATGGCCCTATGATCCTAACTGACTCTTACCCTTTTCAGAGCCCCTGAAAATTTCTGGTTTTCTACATTTCTGGATATCTCTTATTCTCATACTGTAAGGAACTTCAACATCTCCTAAAGCCACCTGTTCTTTCAATTTTCACAACAGCTAGAAGAATTTGGAACTGGACCTCAAGGTGCCAGGATAACATTTGGAGTAAACTGTTAGCAATCACTTCTTCCATTGACCTTGGGACTCATGATGAGACTCCCTTGTCCATTTCTCTATGGTCACACTTTCTGTTTGAGAGACCTTTCCTACGGCTTGCAACCTCATTTATCCCAAGAATCCTCGGTGCTATTTGCAAATAGATTCCTTGATGACATGCAAATATCCACAAATAAGTATGCAAATTAGTTCCAAAGGTGGCCTGCACTATGGGATGTTAGGTTTGGATGCGTCTCACTGATTCTTGTGATATATCCTGATGGTACTGGAAGACTGACTCCTATTTCTCCGTGGACAGATTCCCAAGGTAATCATGGGATCTGCCTAGCCAGCTAGTCCACTGGCATTCTGATTGCTGTTGTTTTCTGCACATAGGTGGAAATCCGCGGATTTCTTTTCTCCCTTCCTGGGCTTTTAGAACTTTCTTTTCCTCTGCATTGTGGACCACAGGGATTAGACAGAGGTGTATTTTTGGCAGTTAGCATAATGCTTCTCAGTATCTGAGACTGTGACAAAACCAGTAGCTTTATCTTGTGCTGAGCCCTCATCTTCTCCTGGACACTGGCCCAAATTCATTCCACTTCATCACCTTGGTTTTGCAGATGGTTTGGGGAGACCACTTACTTTCCTCTATAGAAAGTCCTAGCCAGGCGGTTAGATTTGTTGGTTAGAGCATAGTGCTAATAGAAAGTCCTGGAGGATAATTTTGTAATATTGCCCTGATCTCTCTCTCTCTCTCTCTCTCTCTCTCTCTCTCTCTCTCTCTCTCTCTCTCTCTCTCTCTCTCTCTCTCTCTCTCTCTCTCTCTCTCTCTCTGTGTGTGTGTGTGTGTGAGTTTTGACAACCCGGATGATACTTCCTGGATTTAAATGGGGTCAATATGATTTGAGTGAGAGGTGTAAGGTTTGAAAAGACAAAAAGCTTTCATTCAGTCTGCAAAACTATTAATCCTTAAGTTTCGCCATCTCAGTGACTGTCTTCACCACATAGTCGGCCAGTCAGGCTGGAAAACACAGAAGTCAAGCTTGATTTCTTTCCCTTTGCCCCACCCAGAAAAATGTTCCAGGTCTTGATCCCCTCTCCCTGTCTCCCCATCTCCACTGACCTGCCTTCTCTCTCTCTCTCTCTCTCTCTCTCTCTCTCTCTCTCTCTCTCTCTCTCTCTCTCTCTCTCTCTCTCTCTCTCTCTGGGCTGCTCTAACAGTGAATAGGTCTCTCCTTGTTCATAGTTCATGTATAAGTCCAAGTGATGCTTTCAAAATATACATGAAAATCTGAACTGTTTGATCTGGCCCTGCCCATTTCTCAAAATTTTCAGGGCTGGAAAGATGGCTCAGCCATTAATGCACCTGCCTTCAAAGCCCAACAACCCCTGCTCAATTCCCTGGTACCCATGTATGCCAGATGTACAAAGTGATGCATGCATCTGGAGTTTGTTTGCAGTGGCTGGAGGCCCTGGGGTGTCCATTCTCCATGTGTCTGTCTCTGTTCTCTATGTCTCTCTCTGCTTGCAAATAAAATATTTTTGTTATATATATAACATATATATATTATTCAAAGTTAGATACATTCTATGGGCAAATATTGTGTTGGTATCCCATTTCTCTCTTCCCTGTCCCCAAAACACTGAGTAACCTGCTCAGTGGGGATGCTGGATCAACCTGTGGGTTGGGGGGTTATGGGTAGCACAGTACTCAGCCAGGTCCCCCCCCCCCGGCCCTTTGTGTGTTGTTGCTGAGGGGGGTAAAGTCTCTGGATAATAAATTTTTTAAAAATTTATTTTTAATCTCTACTCATCACACTTCAGCCCTAGACCATCCTACCTTTCCTCAAACTTGCTGAGTTTGTCTCATCTTAGACATCTGGGAACACCCTTGTTTATGGTCCCCTCTGACTGTGCAGACTGCTGTTCTTATGACACATGTCCCAATTCTTGCTTCCATGGGAACTCACCAAGAGGCTGCTTCCCAAACACTTGGCCCTACTCTTAGCTCTGCTGGCAAAGGAATCTGACTTCTCTATACCAAAATTGGCCAAAAGTGCATCCTCTTGTCTCCCTTCCTATAGTAAAATAGACAAGTCAGCTCAGGGAGGAATCTGTTCAAACTAGAAAAAGCCCAACGTAACTAAAGACATGATTTGCTGTGGCATTCCTCATAAGACTGACTGGCCCTCATTCAAAAGAGTAAGTGTCAGAAGGGAAATACAAAACTGTTCTGTGGATGTATTCATATGGGCTTGATTTATGGATGGCGTTGGCATGGAGACAGCATAAAAAGGGAAGGAAGAGGAGTTCCTGCACTGTGAAATGTGGGCAAACCGCCATTGTTTTCCATCGTGATCTATTAACAAGATACCACAAAACTGTACCAGCTGGACTTGGACGGTATAGCCACACTGCTTTTATTCAGGTACTTAGTTATTAGTTAGCTTGTTGTACTAGGATCAAACTCAAGGCCTCACATGCTAGGCAAGTCTTATAAGCCCCCCCCAAGCCCTTTCATGCAGCTTTAAATGCCTTCAAGTCAACTGAATGCCAAAGCTTTCCTGCTCTTGTCTTTAAATACAGTGGCAATAGAAGTCCACTCATCAAAGGAGAGAGAGCATGCTTGTGTGGAGAGGTCCAGATCTCAAGCTTGTTGGCTTTCGTTTCATCCAACTAATTGTTGTGGGTCAAACTGTCCCCAGAACTACCGCCTGCCCTTTGGCATCTTGGCTTATTCATCTATATAATGGGGGGAGAGTTCTCAAGGTCCAGCCTAACTGAAGGCTGCATGATTTTTATTGCTGAAAAGCAAGGGGCTCCTGGTAACATAAAGCCTCCTTCCATATCCCAGGACAGTTGTGAGATGGTGCAACTCTCTAGAACACAGTCCTTCTGAAGAGCCTGGAGCTTTTGAAAGCCAAGACACTTGGGTGTTGCCCAACTCAAACTCCCCAGGCAGTAACAGGGACCTTGAGAACAGAGGTGTCGCCAGCACTCCCAGAGAAAGGCTCTTAGTCCATGGCCCTGGGGTCATGTCAAGTCAGGTGACCAGTATAAGCTGAAGAAAGGCTCTCAGCTGCACCATGAAAGGAATAGGGCTCATGTCTACATTAAGAAGCACCACCAAATACTGATACTAAAGGCCAGGAGCAAGATACTGGCCAGCACTTTGAGGTACTCGCTCTGGCCCAGCTGACCCACACCCTGAAGTAGTTTCAGTGCTGTACTGTCCACAGGTCAGGACAGGAATGAGCAGAACAGTCACCATGTTTATTGCTCTGCTGTGAGCTCCACCACTAGGTGTGCAAACCCCTGGTCCTCCACTTCACTTGGTAGCCACAAAGGGACCAAGGCGGTGGGGTACTGAGTGCATCAGAAAGTTTCCTAGAAATTCCAAAATAAATAACAGATCAAGGACTTAGAAATCCATCTCTCCTGTTAGATACTTAATTAAGGAAAATAGGAGAAAGTGAAATGTGGATTGTGGAATTATGTAATGTGTCTAGTTGTTTGGTAACCAGGACTTGAAGAGAAAGCAGGTGTGGGGGGGTGCCTGGCAAACACCTACTGGGTTGAGAGGAGCATGTTGGTGTCTTGCACTAGTATTTTTAAACCTCCTCATGTTACAAATGAATAAATCAGAATATGAGAAGTATGTTGTCAAAGGAAACAAGTTGTCTAGACTAAGATAGATACATCAGGTTTGATGAAATGAAGACACACTACTGAGGTCTTCATGAACGAGAAGAGAAGAATGGGATCAAGGAGGGACTGACACTTTGTCCCCACTGCCTCGGAGTCTGGCATCTCCCAGGATACAAGCTAGAAATGTTAGCAACGGGAGATGAGAACAGCTGTCCAGGCCCTGATCTGAACACCAGCTGTCCTGTCAGATGGCTCTTGACAATCCTTTGTGCAGAAGGCTCAGAGAGGTCAAGTGACATGCTCCCTGTGGGGTAGATGTAATCCATTCCTCAATGTTATGGGGGAAACTGAAACAGAGAGAACTTCAGCAAACTGCCCAGGGCTCTCTACTAAAACATGGAGGAGGTGGGTAGAGCTCCAGAGCTCCCACAGAGCTAATGTCCCCTTGCCATGACTATGGTTTTGAAGGAAATTCAGGACTAAGCAATAAGCACACTGCTCTTTTCTTAGCTTTTTTTTTGGGGGGGGAGGGGGTTCAAGATAGGGTCTCACTCTAGCCCAGGCTGACCTGGAATTCACTATGTAGTCTCAGGGTGGCCTCAAACTCACAGCATTCCTCCTACCTCTGCCTCCCGAGTGCTGGGATTAAGGTGTGCACCACCATGCCCAGATTACTCTAAACTGCCAAAAGACCCAGGGTTTTTCTTAAAAATTATCTTTATTATGAATAAGTATATACATTATATGAACAAGTCTTGTGATGGTGTCCCCATTTCCCTCCTCTCTGTCCCCTACCAGTGGGGTCCTTCCTCAGTGCGCATACTGGATCTGTCCATAGGATAGGGCTTATGAGCTGTACCAGAGGCAGCCAGTTTTTCATTCTCTTTCTTTCCCCCTTGTGTATTGTTGCTGAGGGGGACAATGTCTCTGGATATTCTCCCCCACCATTGCTCTTACATTCTTTCCAATCCATTCCCTGAGTCATAGTGGGTGAGTTTTGAGTCAACTTTGTTGTTGAGATCTTAAGTATCTCTGGATCTTTGCCCTGGGTTGTGTTGGGTATCCTTGGTGTCTGTCTCCATTGACCTTTCATGGGTTATCAGACTTGCTGTGGTGATTGGTCTCCTGTTTGTCTCATCACTTTCTCATAGGTTTCATTTGGGTCTTGTGTGAAGGCTAGGTGTGGTTTGTCTCCTGCCAGGATGTCAGCCATCATCCAATGTCTTGTTGGTGGAATTGAGTTGTCCCCAGATCTCTCAATGCCTTCTGAAAAATATAAACAGAATCTCCCTCAGAAAGTGAGATCAATATAGGTTAAATGAGACAACATTGCTGTTTTGGCTAGCTCCTAAAGGGTGTAGCCTCTCTATAGTTTTCTGGTAGTTGGAATTTCCACTAGGAGCCTGAGTTCTTGGTCCTCATAGGATTTGCCATGGACCTCAGGTCCAGTTAAGGGTTCCTTGTCACTAAGCAGATCTCTTAGCCAATCATTAACCCCTTGATTGCCCTCCTTGGTTTAGTGCCACTATTGCACAGATGAACATTTCTTGACTTGCTGGTCAATTCCATACAGCCATGTGTTCGGCATTCTCGTGACATCAGTCAGTATTGTATGCCAGTAGTCTCTGCTTATTCCAAATATCATTGACCAGTTTCCCCTGGCAGCTCATGCAACACCTTCCAGTGCTGGGAGCTGGTTACCATTCTGGATCTAGCAGGATCTCTTGGTGTTATTTGATGACACTCTGTGATTTCTTCAGCAATAGGGTCTTACCTTAGGTCTGGAATAGGTAATCAAGAGCTTTGACAGAAGTCTGTCATGTTTTGGGGACCTCTTCGGTCTCTGATCAACAGCTCAGTGTGGGAAGGAACCAACAACTGGGACAGGGAGATGCAGGTCTGAGCAATTATTCTAGAGGTTAGGCTTCCTCCCATTCTATTCATGGCCCTTCTTACCAGGTGGTGCCCTCAGCTTCCTCAGGAGCTTACTGTATAAAAGCTAAGGTTTTTATATGGTATCAATTCATTATTAGTTTAGGTTACTATATGAATCCCCCCACCCTCCCATTCCCCTCTACTCTCTCATCCCACACCCCAATTCTTTCCATTCCCTTTTACAGTCTCTGTGTTCACTGACAGATTTTCTTAATGTTCTGGTTTAACATGGTTAGGAACCACATATGAGGGAGAATATGGGGCATTTGGCTCTCTGCTCTTGTGTGTGGTCACTAAGAATGATCTGCTCCAAGTCCATCTGTTTTTCTTTAACTTTCATTATGTCATTTTTTCTTTCAGCTGCCTAGAATTCCATAGTGTATATGTACCACAACTTTGATATCCGTTCGTCCAGTGATGGGCATTTGGGTTGATTCCAATTCCTCTCTATTATGAATTGAGTTACTATAAACAAGGTTGAGAAAATGTCTCTGTGCTTCTGCAAGGAATCTTGAGGGTAGATGCCCAGTAGAGGGATAGCTGCGTCTGCTGATAGCTCTATATCCATCCTGTTCAGAAACCTCCACACTGCTTACCATAGTGGTTGTACAAGTTTGCATTCCCACCAGCAGTGAATGAGGGTCCTTTTTCCCCCACATCCTCACCAGCATCTATTGTTGGTAGATTTTTTAATAATTGCCATTCTGACTGGAGTAAGATGGAATCTCATTGTTGTTTTGATTTGCACTTCTCTGATGATTAATGACATTGAACATTTTCTCAAATGGGAGTTGGCCATTTGTATTTCTTCTTCTGTGAATTCCCTGTTGAGTTCAGTTCCCCATTTTGTGAGAGGCTGTTTGATAATTTTATAATGAATTTTTTAGGTTCTTTATATGTTCTAGATGTTGACCTCTATCAGTATTGTGGCTGGCAAAGATTTACTCCCAGCTTGATGGTGGTCTATTGGCTTTGAGTATGGTATGCTTGTCTGTACAGAAGCTTTTTAGCTTGATGAGATCCCATTGGTTAGTGATTGTTGCACTTCCTGGGCTATCAGAGGTTTGTTCAGGAAGTTCTTCCCTATTCCTATCTTGTAGAGAGTTCCCCCAATTTTCTCTTCCAGGGTTTTCAGAGTTTCGGGTATTATGTTGAGGTCTTTGATCCATTTGGAGTTGATTTTTGTGCATGGTGAGAGGAGAGATTCTAATTTCATTTTCTTGCAAGTATTTATCTAATTTTTCCAGCAGCATTTGTTAAAGATGGTATCTTTACGTCAGTTAATATTGTTGCCATCTTTGTTGAATATGAAGTAACTATAGTTGCTCGAGCTTAGGGAGGGGTCTTCAATTCTGTTCCATTTGTCTACCTGTCTATTTTTGTGCCAGTACCATGCTATTTTGCTATAATGGCTTTGTAATATATCTTTAGATCAGGTATGGGGATACCACCTGACATGCTTCTTTGACTAAGGATGGCTTTGGATATCTGAGGCATTTGCCATTCCAAATAAATTTGGAGATTATTTTTTCTATGCCTGCAAAGAATGAAGCTGGTATTTTTATTGGTATTGCATTGAATCTGTATATAGCTTTTGGAAGTATTTCCCTTTTCATGATATTAATTCTACCTATCCAGGAGCATGGAAGATCTTTCCATCTTTTCACGTCATCAATTTCCTTCTTGAGCGTTTTTATGTTATGATTATACAAGTCTTTCACCTCCTTCATTAGTGTTATTCCAAGATATTTGATTTTATGTGTGAAAATGGGACTGTTTCACTGATTGCTTTTTCTGTATGTATGTCATTTGCATACAGGAAGGCTACTGATTTTTGCGTGTTAATTTTGTATCCTGCCACTTTGCTGAAGGAATTTATCACCTTCAGGAGTTTACTGATACTATTCTTCAGGTCTCTTATGTATAGGACCGTGTCATCTGTGAAAAGGGATAGTTTCACAGTTTCCTTTCCAATTTGTATCCCTTTTATGTCTTTCTCCTGTCTTATCGCATTGGCTAGAACTTCAAGGACTATGTTGAATAGCAGTGGTGAAAATGGGTACCCCTATCTTATTCCCAAATTTAGTGGGAGCTCCTTGAGTCTTTCCCCATTGAGTATTATTTGGGTGTACTAGTCAGCCACACACCACTGGAATGAATCTTCAAACAAAAAACAGGTACAATTTGGGAGAGGAAAGTATTTATTGAAACTACAGATTGAGGGGAAGTTCCATAATAGCAAAAGAGGCTGGCCCTCTTTCACAGGTCCGAGCAGAGAAAGAAACCCATCACCAACACCACACACATAATAGCAAACAGGCAGGAGGGCCAAGGAGAGAATTTCTTCCCCTTTATATAGCTTTAGGGCGAGGTCCTGCAACCTTATCCCAGACTTAATGGCTTCCTGATTCTCCGGAATTTCCTTCCTTTACTTCGCACACAGGAAAGGATGTTTACTTCTAGCTTCTTTGAGCTTCTTTACATCCTGCCCCTTGCTGAGAGGCTGCCTTCCTGTGAACATCCTCAGAGACCTACCTAAGAAAATTAAAAGATCCAAGTTGACAACAAAACCTAATCATCACATTGGGCTTTAGCAGTTTTGTATATGGCCTTAATTATATTGAGGTATAGGCCCTCTATTCCAGTTGGGATGGAATGTTCTGTATACGTCTGTTAGGTCCAGTTGATCTATGGTGTTAAATTATTTCCTTATTGGCCTTCTGTTTTGATGATCTGTCTAAAGACGGATAGTGGTGTATTAAAGTCTCCAACTATGATGAACTTGGAGTTATTTTTGCTTTTTTTCCATTAGTTTTTGCTTTATGAACTGTGGTGCACCTGTGTTTGGTGCATACATGTTTATGATGGTGATGTTCTCTTGTTGAATTGTTCCCGTGATGAGTAAGAAGTATCCTTGATTGTCCTTTTGAATTGGTTTTGGTTTGAAGTCTATTTTGTCAGATACTAGCGTAGCAACCCTTGCTTGTTTATTTATTTCCATTAGCTTGGAAGATAAATTCCATCCTTTCACCCTGACGAGGTTCCTGTCTTTAGAGGTGGGTTTCTTGGAGGCAGCAGATGGAAGGACCCAGGGGTTTAAGGAGGAACCCATGCTCCAGGCCAGTATCTATGAGCCTCGAGTCTAACCCACAGGTGGGCTGAGAACCTGAGAACAAGCACTAGGGCTCTTCCATGCCTACTCTCAAGGGTTGTTCCCACTTCTATCCTCCCTTCCTTCCTCATCCAGTGCCTCGTCAGAAATCATCTTAGCCCCCGATGATCAGGACCACTATTCCTCATGGGATCTGCACCACACTGGGGACTCCATCTTGGAGATGGGCCCCTCTTTCTGCCCTGGAAGAAGTTCAGAGTGGCTATAATGGAGCCTCACACTGGCCCAACCACTTGCATTCACCTTCTAGAGGAGATAGAAGACAGGACCAAAAGCAGCCATCATTCTTCCCTTCCTTTGACAAGCATCGGAATACTTCTGAGACACAAGGCAGTGTGGCAGGTGGCAGGACAGAGCTCAGTGGTAGAATGGTGTTGAGTTTACCATCCAGTGAGAACTTACAGGCAGATGACCAGCATTATGCTGTGAGCAGATGATGCCTGCTGAACATTGTGCCAGACACTGTTCCATCCACCTCTTGCTGTCATAGCACATCCAACCCTTACAGACTTCAAAGGTTGATTCCCCACTTTTCAGATGATTATGATCAGGCCTGTGAGATGACTTGTCAGTGACCACACAAGGAAGGTCGTATTATGTCGAGCAAGCCCCTAGCTGGCGTGTTGATGGTGTTTAAGAGCAAGGGGAGGAGAGAGTCCACTAAGCAGAGTGATGGCTATCAGCCACATGCAACCGTGTAGACACAGACTAGATGCACTTCAGAACTGCAGAGAAGAAAACTCTGATTCTTAGAGGCTGGACATAATTTATTCTCAACCCTGGATCTGTGACTCCACTGGGCTTAGCTCGATGACTCCTGCTCAAGGTCCTTCATGCAATGACATGAGATGGTAGATGATGATCCCAGCACTCTCTGGGGCTGAACATCCAGGTCAGCCTCCTCATTTACATGCTGGCAGTCTCTGTACTGCCTACATGGCTTCTTCTTTCTCCACCAGGAAACTGGGTGGTTTCCACAGCAGCTCAGAGCTCTGTGAGAAGAAAATGGAGGGACTATCAGCCTTCAGGGATACTTCTGGAACTAGTCTGGCATCACTTCTGCCATGAGCATCCTGGGATCACCCAAATGTAAGGGGCTTGACAAAGTCACACTGCAGAGGAGCACATGAGACACAATGGTATTGTCCACAGCAACCTGAGAGCAGGCCTTATCTAAGTGAAACTTGGTGAGGAAGCCTTGAGATACAGAAGGTCAAAGGAAGAGAGAGCATGGATCATGTGTGCATTTACAGAGCTGTTACTATAGCTGAAAATTTTGGCTGAAGATGGACAGTGGTAAGAGCTGAGGCAGGGGAAAGCCCAGAATGCTTTCCTAACAATATTGAAAGTCACTTAGGAGAATTAATCAAGCAAGGTATGGACCTGGTCACTTCTGTATCTTGGAAAGTTTCTACAGGCTATAAAACCAAGAATGGCCAGACAAGGGCAGGTAAACCAGATGTCTTCCTCAGCTGTCTCACATTCCAAGGAGTGGAACCACCTGGCTCTGCTCCTGGTTCTCATCTGAATAGCTGGGCTGCATGAAAGAGCAGGATCCCAGGACAGTGGTGTCTACAGGGCTCAGACAGTTCTCTGTTAGGCTTACTTATATGAGTTTCTGGAAGCCTTTGGATAGCAGTCATGATAATTACAGAATCCCCACATATATTGATGAGAAACAGCTACATAAATAGCACAGCTTGGTCTTTACAAAGTGCCAGTTTTCTGCAAATATAGAATGTTGGCAGTTACTGCCATGGAGTGTGTCCAAACTCTGGAGCCATCATTGGTCTGATTACAGATTTTTTTTCCAAGGGAAGTATCTGGTCACCTCCACCTGTGACCCAGCTGTTAACCACACTAAGAAGCAACTTACAGTCTGAAACTTGGAGTACTGATCCCTAATCCCACACACAAAAAAACATTTTAACACCCACAAAAAAGTGTTTTGAACATTTTCACCATCTAAATGTAAAAAACTCCTGATATCTTAGAATAAACCAGAGCTCCTTAGTCTGTTATGGCCTACAGATTGGGAACCAAAGTTTGTTTATTGCTCTAAATCAGCATTTTCCAAATGACTGATTTAGGGCACCAGTGAAAGAAAGAGCATCATAAATAACATGTACAAAATAAGAAGTCCTTTAAAAGCTACAGACAATCAACACCAAGTGTCGACAAGCTGATGATGGAATAAATAGACAACTCTTTAAACTGTTAGTGAACTGGACCTGTGTATGCCCTCTGACCCAGCAACCTCATTCCTGGGTCACCACAGAAGTATGTATACATGCTTACAGAAAGTACTAGAATATTCACAGCAGCACTGTTCATAGTTGTCAGACACTGCAAGCTATAAAAATGTAATCGAAATGATCACTGTACTGTGTTGATGTAAACACAATAGAACAATAATAATAATTAACTGTATATAATGGGGTCAAATCCCACAAACACGGTGTGGAGTCAGATGCAGAAGAATATACACTGTGTGCTGCACCTATATCATAAAGAACATGAAACAGAGAAACTTGGAGCAGTGACAGAATGGTGACAGTGTATTAGTCACCATTCCATAACTGTAAGAAATGCCGGAGACAATCAGTGTACAAAGAGAAAAGGTTTGCTTGGGCCCGCTATTTTTGGAGGTTTAAGTCTGTGATCAATGGCCCCATTGCTTTGGGCCTGTGTGAGACAGCGCAGCATGGTGGGACCAAAGGTGTTCACCTAGTGGCCAGGATGTAAAAGGACAAAGGAAGACACCAGGGTTCTGTGAGGAGCTA
The DNA here is from genome assembly GCA_004024765.1 of Zapus hudsonius. NCBI lineage: Eukaryota > Metazoa > Chordata > Mammalia > Rodentia > Dipodidae > Zapus > Zapus hudsonius. The sequence continues at coordinate 49,138 of PVHP010006211.1, forward strand.
GTTTAATGAGACAGCTTGTTGGTTGGCAGTTGGACAGGGATTGCCCACTTATGAACTCACATCACACCCTTGCCATTCCTATCATCTCTCCCTACTGGAATAAAATTCATCCAATGAGATCCCTCTCCAGTGAGCATGTGGGCAGGTTCCTCTGCTAAACCCGATTGGCTGGGGCACCTGGCGTAGGTGAGTGCCAAATTCCAAGCGCCAAGTCTAACTGGAGCTCAAGGAGACTATCTGGGGTCTTCTTCTGACTCCTGGCCTGTTCTTCACACCTGAGGCCTTCGCTCTCTGGGAAGATTATTTCTCTCCTGGCTACCAGGGTGAAAGGAAACATCTTTTATTACAGGTTTTACTTTTTAATCTCTTTTTGGATATGCGTGCCCTTTTAAAACCACTTTGTATATTTTTTTAGTTTCCAGGGTCCAGGTCCTTTTTCCCACGTGTTGAATTTTCTCTGATCTCTGGGTCACTTTCCTCTTCTTCCTCGAGACTTTCATGTCTCTCGCGTCCCTGCAATATTTGAACAAAGTGTGATGTTTTACAAAGCCCATTCTCAGCCTGTTGCCAATTCTTTGGTTAATTAAAAGACATGAACTGAGGGTTCAGGGTTCAAGGACTCCTTCTGGAACCTCAATCCCCTGTATCAGATCTCACATTCCCCTTGAAGGTGCAGCCTCAGTGACCAAAAGAGAGTTCCTTAGGACCTACCTCCCCAAGTCTCCCCCACCTCTCAAAGAACACCAAGCTAGGGACTAAGCCTTCACCATGGGGGCTTTGGAGAACATTCCAGGTCTAAGCAGAGCAGTCAGGATGGTGGAGAGCCTCGGGAGCTAGCGACAATGACACTATGAGAGGGTGCTTCACATGTTCTGCTCTCTGGCTGGTCATTGGTTCCATAGTTGCTTTGATTTCAGCTGCCCATTTATAACACAGATAATATGCCTGTTCTGATTAAAAAGGAAACATGAAGTCAGCTCCCCAAGTTGACAGTGACTTATCAGCCCAGGCCCACTGGGTCCTTCCTGCCTGCTTCCCACTCCTGTCACCCCTGGGCAGCAGCGTGGATAGGAAGACCAGACTGTGGGTCAGCCCAGAGTAGGGGCAGGTACAAGGCCCAAGCCTCAAGGCCATGTACCAGTGGTTGTGTACCTCGATGCTGGCCTGCGATTCCGCTGGCTGACCCATGTCTGCCCCCCAAACAGTGCAGCACAGATGCCCCCAGGGATGTATTCACTGTCACTTTCTGCTTCACTTGACAGCTTAAATACCAAAGGCCCAGAAAGGGCCAATCACCCTCAGGGCACACCGTGAACCTGCTCAGCGCAAAGCTGCACTTTGGCCAGGATTTCCCAGACCCCAGAATGTCTTCTAAAGGACTCTGCCTATTGCTCTGGAGATGAACCATACTCCCAGTGCAGAGCCTCCCTGAACAACCTGAGCCATACCTGCAACCAAGGGAACCCTGAGGGCATAATAGTGCCTCCACCTGAGCACCCATTGTAAATGCAAATGAATTCTTTAATCTTCTGTGAAAATGGAACACCCTTCCAGAAGGTTCTCAGAGGCCAGTAACACCAATTCCCTCACATACATCCTACATTCCAAATAGTATGTGAGGGACAGAGCCATCACATGTGTTATACATAGGTGTGTTTGTCACAGTCAGCCACACGCCACTGGGATGAATCTCCAAACCCGGCACAGTTTATGGGAGAAAATGATTTGTTTAAACTACAGATCCAGGGGAAGTCACATAAAAGTGAAAGAGGCTGGTGCTCTTTCACAGGTCCAAGCAGAGAGAAAGGCCCATCACCTACAATACACACACAGGACAGGGAACAGGCAGGGGGCAAGGAGAGAATTCTTTCACCTTTATATAGCCCTAGGGTGGGGTCTTGCAATTCTATCCCAGATTTACTGGCTTCCTGAGTCTCTGGAATTTCCTTCCTGCACTGCCCACACAGGAAAGGATGTTTACTTCTAGCTCCTTTGAGCTTCTTTACATCCTGCCCCCTACTGAGAGGCTGCCTTCCTATAAACATCCTCAGAGACCCACCCAAGATTACTTGAAAGGTCAAGTTGACAAGAAAACTTAACCATCACAGTGTTAATACTGCATGATGACTGAGAAGCGAGCATTTCCTGACATTCTGCTTCCACAGTTTAGTGAGAACTAATTCATGGACAATCTTGCATTTGATTTGCCTAATTTCCAAAATTATTTTCAGCAGTGGGAAAGGAAATTGAGGGAGGGGCAGACAACATGTCACAGGTGTCCCCTCTCTTTATTGGGTAGTCATTCCTGGTATATTTGTCACAGTCATCAAAGATCAATTACAAGTGTTAATGAAAAGAAAAGCTATTTTAGTAGCATATTACTTTAAATGGATTTGAAATGGAGAAGCCTTGAAGCTATTTTAAAACAAATATCCTTCCCTGTTTCTTTGCCCTGCTTCTTGTGAGATAACCGTGTAAATTGATCCTGCTTAAGAGAGGGTGAAGACATGTGTTAAATGCCCACACACATGTAGTTCATGCATTCTTCTGGTTTAAAAGCAACTTTTTTGCCCTGTACTTCCTTTATAGGGAACACATTTTGCTTAAATCTTCCAGCAAAATATACTTTTTAGGCTAAAGCCTATGATGAAATCCTCTTATACAGAAAGGAAGAGCCTGCATGAACAATTTCATGATAATTGTACTACCCAAGCTGCCCCAAGGAGCCTGCCTCCAGAGAGTACATGGAAGCTCTTAAGTCCATGGGTCCCTTCCCAGCCCTCTCACTTTCTGTTCTATGAAAATGGACCTTCTGCCCCATCCATCCACACTAGAACTCTCCTTTTGCCTTCCTTTTGTCTTTGTGTTGTCAAGTTAAAACTTTAAGAAGTCTTTGCCCAGATGGCTGAGCATTTAAAGGAGCTTGCTTGCAAGCAGGTGGCCCAAGTTCAATTCCCCAGCCCCATGTAAAGCTGTACAGAAAGTGGTGCATGTGTCTATAATTCCTTGTGCCTATGGCAGGTGATGGGAGGCAAAGCCAAGAGACTCTCAGACTGGTGAGCCAGCTAGACTGGTGCACAAAGCAGCAAAATCAAAACCAGGGAGACACCGTCTCCAGCAGAAGTGGAAGGAGAGAACAGAAAAAATGCCCCATCGTTATCCTTAGAGCTCCACATCTGTGCTTTGGCACATGGGCACCCATACATACACATTTTTAAAAAGCAAAAATAGAAAGACTCACCTGAGATTTTTATTTGTTTGTTTTTCGACGTAGGGTCTCACTCTAGTCCAGGCTGACCTGGAATTCACTCTGTAGTCTCAGGGTGGCCTCAAACTCACAGCAATCTTCCTACCTCTGCCTCCCTAGTGCTGGGATTAAAGGTGTAAGCCACCACGCCTGGCTTGATTTTTATTTTTTTAATTTGAGTAGAGGAGCCAGATGTGTTTTTCACTTGGGACTTCAGAAAGCCTGTTGACCCTGCTCCAGGGACCCCTCCCACACTTCCCAGTTTGCAGGTCAACGGATGCAGCATGTACTGTGGTGCTTCTCCAGTGTGCAGGCACCAGGCCTATCTGGGAGATGCAAACAGGAGGAGGAAAGACCCTCAGCTCCTGCCTTCCAAGAATCTGGTGTCTGCCCATGATCCAAGCCTATAGCTATACCAAATGGGAATCCAAGATATTCCACCCAGCAAAGCATTTATAAAGCAACCCATTGTTTTATTATAAACCCATTGTTTAATAATAGAAACACTTATGCTCCCACCTGCAGCCAGGTAGAAATGGGCATTGAGAAGGGGAATGATGAAGACAGACAGTACTCAAGCACAATACTCAGAAGAGAAAATGTCTCAGATCAGATGTGGAATGTTGAAACCCAAGTTTTAAAAAAAATGCCTTCAAATCTATTCAGAAACCTAGAGAATAGAAGTTGGAAGGCTGGGCACCTAAATATTCAGTGCTGAAAAAATATGCACTAGTTTCCTTTAGTCCTTCCTAAGGTCTCAGTTACTCAAAGACGATCAGGATCCAAAAACATTAAATGGAAAAATTCAATGCTTATTTCACAAATAATTTATATGTCACAAATAGCATGGTGTTCTCAGCAGCAAGGTAAAATTTAGAGCCAACCCACCTTGTCCTGCTCGGGACATGAATTGTCCCCTTGTGTGGTGTATCTTTCCTATATATGTTACCCACCCATTAGAAACTTAACTTTCTGGGTTATCCGACTAAGTTGATATCTCAGTGCTTATGTTCAAGTAACCCTTATTTTACTTAACAATGGCCTCAAAGTACAATAGTGATGCTGGCAATTTGTACCTGCCAAAGAGAAACTATAAAGTGCTTTCTTGAAGCGAAAAGGTGAATGTTTGGGGCTTAATAGGAAACAGAGGACTATGTAAACTGGTGATTGTGGAGACTGGTGGGCATCAGTGAATCCACCTGTCAGACCAGAGTAGAAGACAAGTCCACTGGGCATGCTCTAAGCAAGCAGATCAATAACAGTAGAACTGCCCGTGTAAGCTCTTACTTGGGAAATCCTGTCCTGAGGACTGGGGTAAAGTACAAGCATTGTTCATCCAGCCTGAGGATGAGTACTGAAGACCCAGCAGTAATAGAGCACACATTAAGCAGAATTGGATTTTTATTTACTCAGAGCCAGACAAATTGGTTTTGACAGAAGAATGGAACATTTGAAAGGATTTTTATGATAGTCAAGAAAGGATTTGTCTGGTGGGGCACAGGAAGGGTGGACAAAAGTGTTATTAGGTCACTCACTACCTATGAGAAAAATTCCAAAATCAGAAGCAGAAGCATTGGATCATGGATTTATAAATTTATCTGAGATTGGCCCTGAGGATCCCATTATAAGAAAAAGTATAAGATTATAATTGTTCATTGTTTTTAATTATTTTATCTTGAGTGTGGGTTTTTGGAAAATAAGAGGTTTTTAAAAACTTTTTATTGACAACCTCCATACATACAGACAACATACTATGATCAGAATCACCTCCCACAGCCCTTCTCCCAATCCCCCTTCACTGAATCCCTCTGTCTTTCCCACCAGTCTCCCTTCTATTTTGATATCAGCATTTTCCCTCCTATTATGTAGGTTCTGTATAGGTCACATCAGCCATCATGTGGTCACAAATACTATGGCAACTTTGTGTCTGGAAGACAGTAATGCAAAACACTCCTCCCCTTCCATTGACTCTTACATTCTTTCTGCCACCTCTTCTGCAATGAGGGCATGATAGAGATGTCTCACTTAGTGCTGAACACTTCTTCTCAGAGCTTTGGTGATTTTTGAAACGCTCTAGTAGTCACTACCACCTGAAAAGTGAGAGCAGCATTAATACATGGGCATAAACACGAGTATTTAAAAAGCAATGGGGTAGCATAATATATCCATTTAGCCAGAAAACAGTATTAGTTTCTTCCTAGGGGTTATGACCTCCCCCTTTTGGTTAGGTTTCTAGTACCAGGCAGGAATTACTACCTGTGAAGAGGGCCTCAATTCCAATCAAAGAGAGGTTGGTTTCCCCCATAACAGACATGCCACCATTGCAACAGTTGGTACCTTTAGTCTGACTGGACAGCCATAGAGCTTGCAGGGTCCACTGCTGGTTAAAACTGTTGATGACTTTTCTCCCCCAACTGGCTCTTTGTGTAGCTCTTTCCAGTATCATGACAACTAGTCAACAGGGAAAAAAATGACTTGGTTCAGCTGGTAGACCTGCTGTTCCTAAAGATCCACCAAGGCAGTCATTCAAGTAGCCAACTATAATACTCCATTTACAAAGGATCCTACTATGTCTTTTCAAGACATGGCTATCAGATGCTGAGAAAGTACTCACGTGGTTCATATGAGCAAGATAAAATCCCGTTTTCTCCCTGTTTGAGTCAGGATTAGGGCTAAGAGCTAGGGCTAGGGCTAGGGTTAGGGCTTTGTTGAAGTTAGGATGAGGACTAGGATTAGGGTTAGGGTTAAGGCTAAGGTTAGGGCAGGGTTAAACTTAGGGCTAGGGTTAGAACTAGGTCTAGAATTAGGATAAAGGCTAGTATTGAGGGCAGGGTTAGCTTTAGTGTTGGTGTTAGAGGTAGGGTAGGGTAGGTAGAAACAATTTACATCTCAAAAACATAGAGCTTAACTTAAAACCAGGTATATCAGCTACTTTCTCCTGGATGGAAGAAAATATCCAAACAAAATCAGCTTGGGAAAGGAAAGGGTTTATTGGGGCTTTTACAGAGTTGCCTGGCCAGTCGTCCTTTGTTTCCAGAGAATGAGGATCCTTCCCACAAAAGGTTTCTTAAATAGACCAGATACTTCACATCTATGAAAGCTTTAGGAATTGTCTGCAAGAACAGGGAGAACTTTGAATTTCACTGAAGACTTTATCCAGACTTGCACTCGCCTCCTGCTCTCCTACCCTTCCTGGACATTGAAACCCAGTTTCCTCGGCCTCACATTGTGGACTGAAGAGCAGCCGCTCCCCAGGGAGCCATCAGGCCTTCTGGGCTGGATTGGGACTGCTGAGACATCCAGCCACATGGATTGAACAGCTACTGATTTCTTCAGCTGTGGGCCTACACTCTCCCATTGTTGGACTGTTGTAAGCTACCCCACTCCTGGTACCAAAACTGTTGCGGTCAGCTTCTTAGTTGACACACAAAAAGAACCCAGACAAAAGTGGCTTGTGGAGGAATGGATTTAGTAGGCTTATGGACTCGAGGGGAGACTCCATCGTGGCAGGGAAGATGATGGCATGAGCAGAGGGGTGGGCATCATCTCTGCCACAGCACTGCAAACAATGGCAGGAAGGTGTGCCAAACACTGGCAAGGGGAAGCTGGCTTATAACCCCCAAAAGCCCACTCCCAACAACACAGCTCCATCGAGTTTGTAAAATCCAAACTGCCATCAGCTGAGGATCGATTACCCAAAACACATTCATTTGTTTGTGTGGGACACCTGGATCAAACTATGACAAGATAAGCATTATAGTTTGTGTAAAATCTTGGTTTTAAGGGCTGATAGCTACCCCAGAAGAAAGGCTGTCCTAAAGTGAGATGGAGAGAAGATGCGTTTCAGTAAATAACATTTGCTGCTATAATTGTGTAAGAGATCAGCCCAGACTTGAGCTATTAATGAAGGCAAATTAAAGAAATGTGCCTGAGAGGTTATTGATTGAGTTGGATCAGTCGATCACTTTGGATCACTAAAATAAAATACCCGAGCCAGGCTACTTATGAGGTGAAGAGAGATCATTTTTGGTTCCTGATGGTTTTGGAGTTTCAAGTGGCCCTACAGTTTGGAGCCTCTGGGGAGGTTGGCATACCCTGTCAGAAGGTGACATCATGGTTCAGGAAGTAGGGATAGATTAGGATCCCACAGTACCCTTCGAGGGCACAGCCCCCAGTGATCTACGAAATCCCAATTTTGTTTGATCATGTGTAGATGTGTGTAGGGTACAAGTGTGTATGTTTGTTTGCACATGTAGAGGCATGTGAGTGTGTAAACACATGTAGACAATGACTGTCTTATTCAATTGCTCCCCACCTTGATTTTTCTTGAGATAGGCTCTCTCACTGGCTGAGTACTCACTGATTGGGCATTCTAGATAACCAGTAAGCCTCACAAGTTCTCTTCTCTCTGCCTGCTCAGCACTGGGATTGCAGGCACAAACTTCCATCTATGGCTTTTACATGACGCTTTCAAACCAGGCATAGGTTCTTATCCTTATTCTGTAAGCACTTGACCAACTGAGCATCTCCTCGGCCCCACTCCTATTTCTTAACACAGTTATTATCTATGCCAGGCCTTTACCTATGGCCCTGGGGGGGTCACCACCCAGAGGTGGGGTAAAAGAGCTTTTGGGTCAGGAGTCTGTGAGAGAGAAGGATAGAGCCTCCTTGGAAGACCACCCACCCTAGACAGGAGTTGGATAGTGTGTGGGAAAAAGAGTAAAAGGAAGTTTGCACTTAGGACTATGTATAAAGTTCTCAATGCCTAAGATTTTGATTATAGTTACTCTATTCTTATTTGTTCTTCATATGAGCCAATGAGATCCCTCCTTCATTATTTGGGCTCAAAAGCAGGAGCTCTGAGATAAAATTTGGTCTTCAGTTTTGTAGCAGTGACCTCGTAGCCAGGACAAAACACTTGACTAGAAGCAACTTATAGAAAGAAAGGATTGATTTCAGCTTACAGTTTTGAGGGGACGTTTCCTCATGGTTGGAAAGGCGTGGTGGAAACAGACAGCTCAGCAAGGAGGAAATTAAAAAAAGTGAGCTATGAGCCCCCAGTGGGGCTGGAATAACAAACCTTATGTCCTTAAGTAACACACCTCTTTCAGCACAGCTGTCTCCCAAAGGCTCCATAAGATTTCCAAACAGCACCACCAGCTGGTTATTGGTATAAGGCTGAATCCCAAAAACATGAGACCATGGGGCACATTTCACACTCAACCACCACAAGGTTCACACGTCTAGTGGGGGACAGGAACAAGATGTGGCCAACAGGATGTTACGCTCCAGGGGCAGCAGAAGACAAGTAAAGAGAATAGTGGTAGTAGTGGTTTTTTCAGAGACTATGAGTTCCACTTTGCAACACTGTATCATGGAAGAGGTAAAGGCAATCAGGAATTGTGGGCTGTAACTTTAAATCTCTAGAGAGGCCAGGACCATATAGCCTGATTCAATGTGTATGTAACTCAAATTCTTTGATGTGACATGCTGTGATTAGGGATGTAAAAGTGAAAGAATTTTCTAGATTGAGCCAGAATGTTGCTGATGTGGGAGGCTGTATGGTATTTCTGTGCTTCACGACCACAGAGAGAGATGGGTGGATGGAAACTCTTCAGAAAACGTTAGCATGGCCCAGTCCTGCCAGGGGAAAATGATAGCTGTACAGAACGGGGTGCAAACGAGTTGTGCTGGCTGCCTTTAGCCCTGTCCCAGGAGGCCACACACTGCTGCCTGTGTTGTGACATCTAGAACATTTCCTGGTCAGGTGGAGGGTCTGGGTGTTTCTGAGTCCCACCAGAAAATAGATAAATCATTATCCTATGGTTAGTCATACTTCATTTCCAGCCAAAGAAAATCTCATTAACCACCCTGACTGCCCACATGACCCACATATCTTACCACCAGAGAGTTTGGGGCTACTTTCCAAAATCAAAACCACCCTTTAAGAACCCTGTCCGCCACATTTGAAGTTGTTAGAAAGGGTAAGCTGAAGGCTCTAAAAGCAATTCTGAAAGAAAGTAGCGTCATCACAGAAATGGTTCCTCAAGGACCCCTGAGAGGCACTCCGTTTGCATTGGGTTCTGCGGAGACCCTTAAGAAGTGAGACACAGAACAGCCAGGAAGGCGCCTTTCATCCTCGGTGGGAGTTCTGAGAGTCCACCTTCTCTGTGACACAGCAGCAGAAACAGAAAGCTTGAAAGGAAAAACAAAAAAAGCATAAAAGGATTTTGGAAATGCTAAGGTGCCTGTGTGTGGAAGGGGGATGGGAAGCTTTTGAGGGCCGTGGTTCTCACACCAGACTAGATTTCACAGGGTTTAAGGTAGCTGGAAATGGTCATTAATAAGCATAACAACTGCTCCTCCCGTTTAGAGCATCTCTGAGCAAAGGACAATAATACACTTTGCTATGAGCCATGCCCCTGCTGCAAATAGGTGAAAAGCACTTATAGAAGCTAGGTTTCTATGCCCAAGGCCAAGGCTCGGCTGTTGCTCCTTCCCTCTCCACACCAGATCCAAGATGGCACAGTCTGTCCTTGTGGAATAGAAAGTTACAAATGAGGGTCATTTCTGGGAAGTACTGTGAACTTGAACTCTGACCTCAGAGTCTGTTCCTGTGGGAGCTAATAATGGGAATTAACAGGGGAACAGAAGCAGGGGAAAGAGATTTGGATGTTTCTTCTAGTATCAGGTCCAAGGAATATGCTGTATGTGCATAGTCATGACTTTAAAAAAATTTGGCAAAAAAGAAGATCTCACGAGGTTTCAAAACAATGTAGACCTATTGTTTAGCCCGGGCTTCTTTTGCTCCAAAGGTTGAGAAGAAATGAAAAATAGAGATGGGAAATGCAGGCAGTGATCTTTAGCTGAGGGTGCTTACAAGGTAGCTGGAGAGAAGATGCGTCATTTCTGAGGCACTCTACTCTGTAGGAGCAGATCTGAGTTAGTGAGGAGTGCAGTCCGCCTGTGGGGACAAATACAAGGAATTCCCAGTGTCCATGTGGGTATGGGAGTGCTCAGCTCCTGGCCTCAGCAGGACTCCTCTTCAGGGCACTCCTCCCTTCCTCCCTGGAGCCAGTTGGCCAGCCTCCCTTCTACACTTGTATAGAGTTGCTCTCTCCTACGCAGATCGTGTTTAATTAAGACCAGATAAAACGGCTGCTTTTTTTTTTTCTGACTCTTGCTCCCATGTGGAGTTGAAAGGAATCAAACAACTAGGTCAGCCATGCTCCCCAGGCCCTGAGAAGGGAGTGATGTTAGCAGGTCTCCCAGAGACTGGGTGAGGGAAGGGCGGTGGGGATCTTCGATGCCAGCCCTCTTGGACTCCCTGGTGTATTCAGGAGGTCATCTGTCCCCTGCTGGAGGATCTCATGCAGTATTTCTGCAGTTCTGAGGTAAAGTTTGAAGGCATGTACCTTTTCTGGCTCACAGAGGAGACCAAGAACTGTATACTCTTCATTTTCATGGTCACTGATACAAGTTGGTTGATTGGTGAATGCTTCCAACCCCTTCAGTGCCTCCTACCACCATTTTGTTGTTCAAAAGCAATGATTATAAGTCAGCTCTCTTCAAAGTAGCAACCAGAACTGAAACAGGACCAGAGACCTGCTCCCCACACCTCACCACTTCTCACCCTTACCTTGTCCCCACCATCCGTCAAGGCATCTTCATGGAAAATGTTGGTCGATCATAGGTTGAAAACACTATCTTTATTTCTAGAAGGGCAGACCAGTGACTTACTTAATCTTATTTTATTGGACTTTTGGATTGTACTTCCAGTGTGGCAGGATCTCACCATGTAGCCTTGTCTGACTCAGCCTTCTGAGTGCTAGAATAATAAGCATGTACTACCTCACCTAGCCAGACTAGAATGTTAGAATGTTCCCAATGCGGAGGTTTTCTGAGTCCCTGTGCCGTAGTTACACAACACTCCAGCCATCTGCCCATAGGAGTCACCCAAGCCTTGCCTCCCAACCTGGCCTCTTTCTCTGAAATTGGACCTGCCCTTCTGTAGCCACAAAGCCTGGAAACTTGGTACCTTCCCTAACATCATCTGTCTCGCTAAGTCTACCAGCAGGTACGCTCGGTGCTGGCTTCTCAAAGGGTGGCCCATGGGCGCCCTCCTACCTCCAGGTGCATATTAACTGAATGCTAAAATAGAATATAAAATCTCAGCTCCAGCCTGTACTTCAGCGAGGCCACCAGGAGACATGTATGTATGTGATAGTGTGAGAGACAAGTGACACTCAACTTGACCTCCTTCTCTTCTCTGCCACCTATTACCCTGTGGCTTTCACCTAGTCTACTGCCGTCACCTTATCTCCAGGTAGGGCAGCTCAGGGGGTCATTCAAACTTGAGTCTGCTCTGGGATCAGATTGAGGCACCATCTCTCGTCACTTCCACCCAACGGCCATACTCCACACTATGTGCCAACACCTCTGACCACTTTCTGTTTCTTTTTTCGCTCATGCTTTCTTTGGATGATTAATCCTAAAATCTCAAGTGAGAAGTCACCTCCTTTCTGAACGTACCCCTATTGATTGATTGAGCTGGTAACATTCTGTACCTTCCCTGTAATGATTATCATCACAATATGCAATGACACACTGGTGTGGGATTATTTGATTGACATCTTTCTTACTATCAATCTTAATCTCTATGAAGGAGTGGATCATATCAGTTTTACTGAAAACTCCATCCCTAGGGCCTGGCAGAGCCTACCACATCATGAATGCACCTTAAGGGTTGAGCCAAGTGAAAGAAGCCAACAAGAACGAAGCATAAGATCTGCCTGAGTCCAGAAATAGGAAATTTCTAGAAAAGGTAAACTAATAATAAGAAGAAATAACAGTGGTTACCTGCAGATGAGGCCTAGGCATGAAGAGTTGGCTGCAAGTGTATATAGGAAAACTTTGGGGTTGATGGAAATACTCTAAAATTGGACTGTGGTGATGGTCATATTATTGTGTAAATTTGTTTGAAACATAACTGTATAGTTACAATGAGTGAATTTTTGAGCACATAAATTATACCTCAATAAAGCTGTACAGAAATGGATGAAATGAAACATGATGAAATGAAATGAAACAGGATCTCACTGGTGACTGGGCTTGCATGCTCTCTCTCTCGCTCTCTCTCTCTCTCTCTCTC